>CM028909.1:1943578-1962312 GCA_016801845.1 Polydactylus sextarius | reverse complement strand
CCTGAACATCTAAGAACATCATTTTCAGATCACATAGCTAATCTGGACATCATCACTTTGGCCTCCAGTTCTACTGTGAGGAACCTTGGACTAATCTTTGATCAGGACATATCCTTTGTATCTCATATTAGACAAGTCTCTAGAACAGCTTTTTTCCATCTACGTAATATTGCAAAAATCAGAGGCATCCTGTCTAGAAAGGATACTGAAAAGTTAATTCATGCATTTGTTACCTCTAGACTGGACTACTGTAACTCTCTACTATCAGGGTGTTCCAGTAACTCCATCAAAACCCTTCAGCTAATCCAGAATGCTGCAGCACGGGTATTGACAGGAAGTAGGACCAGAGATCATATTTCTCCAGTATTGGCTGCTCTTCATTGGCTTCCGGTAAAATCTAGAATAGAATTCAAAATCCTCCTGCTTGCCTATAAAACCCTTAATGATCAGGCTCCATCATATCTTAAGGAGCTCATAGTTCCTTATTATCCTAATAGATCACTTCAATCAAAAACTGCTGGTTTACTTGTGGGTCCTAGAGTCTCTAAGACCAGAATGGGAGGTAGAGCCTTCAGTTATCAGGCTCCTCTCTGATGGAACCAGCTCCCAGTTTGGGTCCGGGAGGCAGACACCGTTTCTACCTTTAAGGTTAGACTAAAAACTTTCCTTTATGATAAAGCCTATAGTTAAGGATGGTCCAGGCAGGACACGGGCCTGCCTGAACCATCCTTTAGTTAAGCTGCTATAGGATTAGACTGCTGGGGGACTCTGACAATACACTGCTCCTCTCTGTCCCTCACTCCTCACGTCTCTTTCTCTCCCTCACACTTCATGTCCTGATTTTTATATTTATATATTACATATTTTTAACATCATCTGCTCTCTCTCACAGTTGTGTCTCCCCTACCCCTTTCTCTTTTACAGGAAGTTTTGACTCCAGAGCAGTTGGACTCCAATTCTTTGACGACATCATCGTTTTCATCTTCATTATTATTATTATTATTATTATTGTAATATTAATTGTAATGATAATTTTACTTTAACAACTACTTGTAACCATCTAGTCTCTACTGTCTCTTCCTGGTCTCCCACTTTTCTTCCTCCCCCGTCCTCCTCTACTCTCTTTCCTCTGTCTCTTTCTCTTTTCCCTGTTTTCATTTCACTCCAACCGGTCGAGGCAGATCAGACCGTCCAGTCTGAGTCTGGTTCTGCTGGAGGTTTCTTCCTGTTAAAAGGGAGTTTTTCCTCCATTGTCGTCAAGCGCTTGCTCATTGTGGAAATGTTGGGTTTCTCTATGTAAAGTGCCTTGAGATAAATGTTTTTATGACCTGGTGCTATATAAATAAAATAAATTGAATTGAATTGGATATCTGAAGCAGTGTATGTAAACACAAAGAGCAGCCATTAAAAAAAAGTCACTAAAACATCCAGGATGCTACTGCAGGAAGTACAGATGATAAACAGTAAACGTGTTTTTATGAACTTCATAAAACCACAACTGCTCTGTCCTAACACACTCTCTGTGTTTTTCTTTTTCCAGGCTGAAGATGAATCAAGTAAACTTATCTATGCTCAGGTGAATTTCTCCAACAGGACCACTGGTTCGTCCAACAACGCCCTCCCTCATCGTGACAATGACGTTGTATATTCTATGCTTCAGGTACCAGAGAACTCAGATGCCAGTCGAAGCTGGAGATGAGAGATGTCTCCATACTCTGTTATTGACTCATATCAGAAATAACTTCTCATTGCTCTCAGCAGGAAGCTGGCTTATATGAGCAACTGTGTAAATAATCTGAAACATATTAACACATGACATCATATATCTGTCCTCACTATCATAGCCACAAACTTGCTGCCACAACCACCTGTAAACTGCTTTTAATGCTACAGATCTTATTTTAAAGGACCAGTGTGTAGGATTTAGTGACATCTAGTGGTGAGATTACAAACCACAACCGTGTGAATATGCCCTCCCACTTAGCAGCTGCTTCCTAAGTAGATTCAAAGAGCTCATTCTTTTGTAACAACAACATTCAATTGATTATACATTGATTATAACATTGTTATTAATAGTATATTCCATTAAGATTCATAAAAATCCTAAACACTGGTCCTTTAAAGTCTTTTACTCAAAGTTATTGATATTTTATTAGTTATTTTAGTTAAAGTTAACTGCTGGTTTCTTGGTTCTTTTGTTTATTTGAAGCTGACGTCTACGTCTCAAAGATGAAAGATGCTCCCACAGTTTTAAACATCTGTAAAATGTGAATGTCACAGCAAGAGATTTTCCAACTCATTTTATCACCTTCATGTGTATTAACTGACATTTACCACTTGTTATGTGTATGTATCCCTGTGCAACACAAATTCATTCATTCAAGTTTTTTTTGCAATAGAGGATTTGTGACATCTGACTTATAACTTAATAAGATGTTCAGATAATATTGAGCTAAATTTAAACAACAACAACAACACTGTGTAACAACACAGTAGATACTTCCTCTTATTTCGTAAAGTAAAAACCACTTACACAACTTATCCTCAACTCACCCTCAAGTGACCTTGTCCTGAGTGACAGACTCAGTGTTGTAAAATAGTTTTTAACATAATAGTTGTTTTAACATAATACAATAAATGAAGTTAATAAGAATACTTCTAGTGCCTTTATTTCATTATGAGATTGGACATGGACCTGAGACAATAGCACTTTCAGGGAATATGAGGGAAATTATGATGTAGATTTTAGCAGTAAACAATATTTGGGAAGATGTTTGTAATAATATCAAAGATCTAGAGTCTGCTGTCATCATAATGATAATATAAGGCAACTGAGTTTTGGGAAGTGGTTTAGACAAGAAGTTTTGGTAAAAGAGAAATTAGCAACTAAAAGGTTTAACAGCTTTTTACTGGAAAATAAGTATTAGTGAGACAAATGAGCTGCTAGAAGGAAGAGTTCAGAAAAATCATATCCCCTCTGAGAGAGATGATCACACAAGGTGACTGATATGATGTTTAGACTGAACAGTGATCGCATCAAAAGTGTCAGAGCAGAGATGCCTCAGTGTTAATGTCACATGAAAACGTTTGCAGTTTTCAAACCTCAGTGTATCGTTGTGTCTGTGGGTCAGTGGTGGGTCAGTGGGGGTCAGTGGTGGGTCAGTGGGGGTCAGTGGTGGGTCAGTGGTGGCAAACTGATGCTGGTTCTCGAGGTGCAGCAGATCTGTCATCATGCTGTTCACAGACAGTCCTGTAGGTGGAGACATACACACACTGAGATCCTGAAGCCAACCAAAGGCTGCGTCTCTGCCTCTGTCTTCTGTCAGTTTGTCTTTTCAGTCCAATAATCACAAGTTGTTTTTTTTTTATGTTAAACAACCAGCAGCTCACATTAGTCGACCGATTTCTCTGTAATGAAAGAAAACGACCGCATTGAGCTGAGTTTGTCTAAATTCACTGATGTGATTCCTGTGAGTGTTTCTCATGAGTTGATTAGTGCATCATGAGACAGACCTTCTCCTCCTCCATATGTTGTACAGGTATCAATACCTCATTGATTATATTGATGCACCACAGATCTGATGTCTGATGGATGTGCAGAGACACAAGCAGCACCAGTGTTTTACCTTCTGAGTTTTGCTCCATTACCATCATCAAGTCAAGATGTAAATGCTGCAAACTAAACCAGTTCTCACAGAGCAGGTTAAACCCATCACTGCTGTGAATCTCTTAGTGTTTGTCAGCGTATCAGAGTTTCAGGATCTTTACATTTATATTTCCCTGTGGTGTAAGTCCCAGTTTGTGGTCTGATAGAAACTGGTTTTACATCAAACAAGCAGTGATCAGTTTGTCTGACTGTTGAAGAGGGAACCAGTGTAGCAGTAAAGACTGAGTATAAGCAACGGCTATGACGAGCATTGTGGTGGAAAAATGAAGATGAACAGAACAAACATAGATTACTGGTCTGAGCATAAAATTACAGCTCGTGGAAGTTCTGCTATGTAATTCAGAAGTGTCCAGTCTGTTCCACATAGGACCATGTGGCTGCAGGTTTTTATTCCAACCAAGCAGCAGCACCAGACTTGACTCATTGAATTAACTGATCTCAGTCTTCAGACTGTTGATTGGTCAAACTATGTGATCTTGACTGGTTAGAACAAAAACCTGCAGCCACACGGCTCTTTGTGGAGCAGTTTTGACATATCTGATGTAATTAATATAACTGTCTAATACCTCTGTCTGCCAGAAGGTGGAGACAAAGGTTTGGCACTGTAGGTTTAAGTTTAAATAAAAATAAGAGTCACTTTAAACTTCTGACTGGATTAGGATTTAAATCAGACCAGGACAGAAGCAGCTGGGTGTCAGTGAGGTTCAGCTTCAGGCAGCAGCTGAGCAGTTCAATGACGTGTGTGTTTTACAAGTTGAAGAAAGGCGGCGGCGGTCGGTAGAATTCATAAAGCTAATGGGTCTAATTGCCTTCCAGGATTTATTGATGGGTAATTTAATAAAAGTGTTAACCCTCATATAGTTCTGACCTCTGTCTCCAACTCTCTTCTTCCTCTTAACTCTTCCTTCCTTCTCTCTCTCACTCGCTGCTCACACACAAACTTGTGGATTAAAGGCGACCTGTCATCTTTGTCAACTTGTGACTGCAGCTTGTCAGTGTTTAGTATTCCTGTCAGCAGAGGCTGAGTCACACTGACGGTAAACTGTGTCAATATGGAACGAGAGAGAGAGAGAGAGAGAGAGCGAGCACATGCTTGATGACATGTCCTAGACGATGCCAGACAAGAGACAAGGACATGAGAGGAAAGCGAGAGATCCTCATCTGCTGTATTGATCACTGCATCTTAATGCTCGCTTGCCCGCCCACACGCACACACACACACATCCATACAAACACACAAGTTAAGTGAATTATGCTTTAAGTGAGGGAGGACATGGAGATGGAGGGAGGTTCAGAAGGAGGAGGAGGAAAACACAACCTGCAGGTGGAGGAGATAATGTTACTGCTGTCTGCTTGAGAGGAAACTCAATTTGCTGAACATAAGGAGACAAGAAGATGAAAATGTTGGAGGGGTGGGGGACTAGGAGGACAAGGAGAGAACCTGGGTTTTGTCTGAAGGATGTCGAGGGTGCTTTCCCTGAGCAGCTTTCACTTTACTTTTTATTCAGCCATGAGCCAGAACCAGAACCAGCACCAGAATTGAAAAACCAGGACCAGTCAAAACCAGGCTTCAGTTAAACTCTTTATCTCTTAACTCTCAAAACATGTCAACATGTTTCATACTTGAATGGATTCAGAAAAAAAAAAAAAAATTCAAGATCTCAGCATCTTGAGAATCAGGTCAACACCGGTGCTGGAACCTCTGCTCCAAACTGAACCAGACGATCTGTTTTCAATTACAAATCTTTCTGTTGATCTGTCTTTCTCCTCGTCTCAACCTCTTTCATAATTTCACAACCACAGAGAGGAAGCATGAGTGTGCTTTGGCTGCCTGTTCTGTTTGGCAGAAAACAAAATTCCATGAGTGCCATTGACCTTTATAGTCTGAATACTAGAAGACAGGATTTCAAGAAGAGGAGCATGGAAAGAGGAGGAGCTGAGCAGGAAAAGCATGAGGACGAGGATGAGTCTGTCAAAGTTCAGCTGCTGGAGTTTCAATTCAAAGTAACATTAAATCTTAAGAGTGAGCAGTGGAAACAGGTTGTGAACATTGATTTACTCTATAATTTTAAAGGCAATATTTCTAAGTGACTGTATCATGTTGTTAGTCAGTGTGATGGTTAATGATCCTCAGGGTGAATGAAGGGTCTCTGCTGCCTCCACCGTCTCTTGGTGAAAAACCAACACTTGTAAGATCAGAGTCTATGACCTGGAGATGTTGATTCATGAAGGACGAGTTCAGCGGCACAACGTTATGTAACAATTTACAACAGTCTGTCATGGTAGTTTTCTTCCATTTGGTCGGCGTATTCAAGCAGTTACCCAATCAGAGCCAATGTGCATATAAACCCCGGCCACTTAAAAAGCCATTGTCAGTAGTCGTTAGGCTGGCGTCATGTAACAGGACGTCCAGCTCCTCTGTTTCTGTTGAATTAAACGTGAATTAAATCTGTTGAATTAGACGGCGTCTGGATAGTCGAATGGTTATAGCACCAAGTTGGACTTTCCTGCGTCTCTCCCCCACTCTCCTCCTTGTTTCCTGTCTCTCTACACTGTCTGATCATTAAAGGCAAAAATGCCCAAAAAATTATATATATTTAAAAAGAAAAAAGACATTGAAGATGAAGACAACAATCGACACTGAAAAGATATAAATTACATAAAGCCATGAGAGTTTGATTACAGTAATGTGTTGTATTATATTTAATCACTGAGTCACTGTGAGTAATTGTTCAGGGACTGAATCACTGTTCAGCAGTCTGTGTATATCTATCTATCTATCTATCTATCTATCTATCTATCTATCTATCTATCTATCTATCTATCTATCTATCTATCTATCTATCTATCTATCTATCTATCTATCTATCTATCTATCTATCTATCTATCTATCTATCTATCTATCTATCTATCTATCTATCTATCTATCTATCCAATAAACATCCAACATCTTCATAGCTACGGTTGCTCCAGCAAACCAATAATTTCTGGTTGATGTAAACCAGCCATCAGCATCCTTGTTGAGACCTTGTTTTGTTTGGATATAACAGATGTCCAAACCCCAGGATTCAAACTGTGTGTTTGCTTCAGCATGAATTCTTTGCTGTTCACATCACACACGTTTACAGATGCTCCAGGATCTGGTCTTCGATCAGCCTTAAAGGGCACGTCACACTCTGACTTCCCAAATCAAATCAATTCACCAATACCTCTTACAGCCATTGTCTTAAAGTCCTCCATCCTTCAGGCTTATGCTGAATTCCTCCGAGGGACGTCTTTGCCTCATTTCACATGAGACGACTGAAGCCCAGATTCTTCTGGTTTGTGATTCCCTGATTGAACAAAATGAAGAGGAGTCTCTCTATCTCAGACTCATCACGTCCTCTCAAACCACAGCTCACACCCGATCACCTCATCTTATCACACTTTATCTTATCAAACACATTCAGTATTTATATATATATATATTTAATATTCACTTCAAAGTCTCAGAGGCACTGAGGCCTTTTGTTTAGGCCAAATGAGTAAATGAAGATGTAAAAGAAAAACCTTGAATTATTTTAGTGGTGTGTTAATTATTTATTAAAATGTTTATTCAAAATACCTACATTTAGATTTTATTACTACTGCTGCTACAATACAACCAGCTGGACACCAGTGTGACAAGAAAACCGGAACAGGGAAGAAACAGGGAGGGATGGAGAGAGGTAAAAATAGAGGAGGGGGGGGTAGCATGGAGGTAAAGGAGAAGGGAGGGGCAGGAGGTACCAGGGGAATACAGAGAGAGAGAGAAAGAGAAAGAGAGGCTGCAATGAAGGAGGCTGATGTCATCTTTGCAAAGCAGCCAATCAGAGAGCAGCAGTGAGGGAGGGAGGCAGAGCTCAGAAGGGTGTGTTTTAATGTTTCACTGCAGCATCAGTGCAGGAGGATCGAGGCACGAGTCAGTGGAGAGGAAAGAGAAAGAAGTGAAGAGAAAAGAGAAGACGAAGAAGAAATAGACGAGACCGTGACGACAAAGAGAGAAGAAGAAGAAAGAGAAGAAAAGAGGAGACAGACGGACGGACGGAGGACGCTTCACCTGCAGGTGAGAGGAAAACAATAGCATCTCATGCTGCTGGTGTCTGGGTTTCCATGCATGAGCGTGTGTGTCAGTTGGGGGTGTGATGATGTCTTACATAACACAATGGCAGGTGTGAAGAACTGTTTGCTGGACTGGGCCTTGCACTGACATGTAAATTCGTGTGTGTGTGTGTCTAAAATCTTTTGGCTTCAAACCACATTTAACATGACGGTGCACGGCAGACGTCCGGCCTCCGTGCAGCTCATTCTTCAGGGAGTGTCTGTCTGACTTGATTCAGTTTTTTCATTCCTGACATGTTTCCTGCAGCTGTGTGTTTCTATTATATATTAATATTGAATGAAATGATGCACTATACAACATTATAGCAGTAAAATATTCATGACTTGTTTCCTCTCGTGCTAAAACTCTAAAACCTGCTGCTGTCACGTTTGATTTACCTCCTTTTATTTTATTTTTCATCTGGCTGCAGAAATGAAAAGTCGTAAATTCAGTTCAATTCAATTCAGTTTTATTTATTTTAGTGCCAGATCATAAAAACGTTTATTTCAAGTCACTTTACGTAGACACATGACCCAACACATGAAAGTCTGTCAGAAATGACAGAGTTTCATGCGTTGGTGGTTGTTTTTGTTCATTATGACAAGAGAGACTCAGGTTTTCACCAGGTTTCTGTTTGTCCGTTTGTTCTGGAATTCCTCTTCTCGCTCGTAGCAACATCAGACTTCTTCGTCACCCTCTCTGTCGTTTCCATTGTGTGTTTTTTTTTTTCACTTTGATTGCTCTGGCAGTGGTTCTGGTGCCTCCTGCGAGGAATGAGGAGGAGGACTGAAGGAGGGAAAGTTGATAAGGATTCAAGGAGCTTTATTGTCATTTCATTACATGTTAGAAACACGAAGTGAACAAAATTAAATTCCCTGGTCCCAGTATAGGCCCAAATAATAAGAATAAAGTAAGATAAGACTAAGATAGGAATAGGATTAACTAAGTAAATAAGTATAAATATAAAAAAAACAACTGTGTAAAAAAACATATAAACTATAAGTATGAAAAGTATGAACAGTATGATCAGAATCACAAGAAATTGCAGGAATAGCATAAGGAAGTGGAGGAAGAGAAACGAGCAGATCAGTGAAAGATGAACTGACCGACTGGACAGGAACAAAGATTTTACTCAGAGGAGAATGAATCGAAACAGAGCAGGGGGATGTGGGGATGTGGGAGGGATGAAAAGATGGTCTGGGCCGGGAGTATGATTAGAGAGGAAGAGAAGGTGGAAGGAAAGTTCAAATCGACTGGCGTAGGAGGATGTTTTATCTCAATTTTGTGCTCTGCAATAGTTAGTTTGACTAAAACTATCATAGCAGCTGTTTTCTTCTATTACTACTATTGCAAGTTTAGCATCAAACTAGTTTGACACTAATTAGTTTCTATTTCTATTTCTTCTTTGTTTCTACTGAAGTCGGCCAATTGTTACCTCTTGTCTTATAAACACAATGATGGATGAGGCTCTTGGTGAGTAACCACCACCATCGACTCCAGGCAAGAAACCACATTCAGCTTCACACAGCACCTTGAAATAATGGGGCCTTTATTGTATGGACAGATGAAGGTGATTAAGATAATGTAAACTCTGTGGGTTGGTTGAAAATGCTGCTTCTCACTCAAAAGGTATATATATCAAAAGTCATCATCCCGATGACGTTGACACAAACCATCCAGCCCAATATCAACACCAATGGAAACTTTGTAGATTAAACATAAATATGATGCTGCTGCCAAATGCTGCTACGGAAACAATATTTATCTTGATTTACATTTTACATCAAAGAGCTGAACTTTATCTCAAAACACTGCCCAGGCGGCCAGGTGCCTAATTTGTACAGCTACGTAACTGATTGTTCAGTTATTTACACAATATATGACATCTGGAATGTAACAGTACTGCTTTAACACTCCACGCTGCACTTTCCCCCCTAACATGAATCATGAATCAACGGAATAAAACCAAACAGAGGCCAAACTTAAAGAGTTTACACACATTGAAGATGCACTTCAAAGACACATTTGTAGTTTGCAGTTCGCTTCTGTTCACTTCTAGTTCTATTGTAAACTGTTTAGGCATTAAAACCACTTGGTTTGGGTTTAGAAACCTCAGTCCTGACAAACTCTTTGGAAACAACACAACGTTAGCATTGTTGGCGCAGCTTGTAACTCTGACGCAAAGAACATAGCTTGTTTTCATTAGCTCAGACTAAGAATAACAATCTGTATCTCAGACGGATCATAGTACAACTGCAACTCTAATCAAGTTTGTCAATGACCCAACTACAGCTGCTACCAGGGTTGTTTTTCCATTTCCATGTTGGATGTGACAAACTGCAGGACTTGTTGCTGTTTGTCATTCATTTCAGTTGCTTGAGATCAGTTTTAAAAGCTATAAAACTCATTGTCCTCAAGACTAAATTTTTTGATCCATCATTTTTTAACTGCTCAGTAACATCATCAGTAGTCGCAGCATCCAGTTGCACCGTTACGCTGATGACACACAGCTTTACACTGACGTGTCTTCTCATGATCCAGTGGCGATCGATTCCCTGTTTGCCATCAAGTAGCGGATACAGAGCTGAGTCTGGACGAAACAGAGATCTCTGAAACTCAGTCTCTACAGTGGCTACCTGTCTGCTTCACAATTGATTTCAAGATCCGTTTACCTCATCTCAGCTTCCATTGTTGTCCTGTAGTATTTGTATTCGTAATTAACTTCAGCTCCGAGTCAGGCTGCTGTTTTCTATCTGACTGTGTCTGTATCAATGTGCCCAGACAGACGGGCTGATCTGTTGGTAGCATCTTTGTCTGATAGTTCATGGACCCAAAAGGACAACGTGAAGTTCCCTTATGTCTGGCAGGTCTGTAAAAGTCCCAGGAGGAAGGTTGAGGATGCAGTTTAGAGTCTGACTAAAAGGTCTGCAGCTGCAGGACCAGCAGGTCAAATGGAGGTCTGGGTCCAGAAAATCAGATTAGCCAGGACAGTTGCTCTCTTACTTGCTGTGCTCACGCACTTCCTCTGTTTTTCCTCATTGGGTAATTTCTTATTCATCTCCATCCATCTCTCTCACGCCCCCACCGACCACCCCACCTCCATCCATCTTTTCCTCTTGTTTTTCCACTGCTGCTGAACAGAATGAGGCCTTTGTGTTGGGAAATGGGAGGAATGCCGCTTCTTCCTCTTCTTCTTCTTCATCTTCACATCTCTAGGCTTTCCTTCCTACATCTTCCCCCTCATTCAACTCTTGTCTTCCTCTGCAAGTGTGTGTGGTTGGGAGTTGAATTGGGGGGGCGTCAATTAGCTTGGATTAGGAACCGTAGGGTTTTGATGGCCTCTATGTATTTGGCTTTAATCTCCTCAGAAACAGTTAATCTAACTTGAATGGTTTTAACACACAGTGAACACACATGTTCCAACACACACAGCCACACACACACAGACACACACACACAGACACACAAGTATGTGACTTCTGTCTGTTTTTCTGGCCGGTGTGGTTGAACTATGACAAGAGTCCATTCATGGCTGTGAGCCACAAACACAGAGGACGCTCTTTATCATCCACGGATCTGACCAACAGTATCCTCAGTCACTCGACTGACAGTTAACCACGTGGTGCTGGGGATTTCTGACCGTAACGCAAAAGTGCAACGACATGTGACGTGAAAGGCTGAGTCACGGCACCTGAGTGTGTTTTCACACATGTGGATAGTCAATGGGAATATTTTAGTGTGTAAATTGGTTTGATCAGGAGCTAATTTGAGACATCATGAATCATCTGAAATGAATCTATATCAGAGCCCAATAAAATATACAGGAAAAAATCCAAATATTTGCAAGTTTTTATCTTTTTGAATATAAAAATCAAACATAGACTGAATATTTAGGGGTTAAACTGTTGGTCATGTGACCTCAGATGCTTGTAAACTATTCTGGTCAAACACATTTTCTAATTGATATTTGTCTTTGAAATGACAACATCCCTAAAAATATGGATTATCCATCCATGTTTGGCCTCTGATCCAGGGTCAGGTCTCAGCAGGTCAACAACGTAGACCAGGTCCAGCTCCTTCCGGAGGATCCTGACTTGTTCAGACCAGATGAGATATATAATCTCTGCAGTGATTTCTGGGTTGACACTGATCAGATGATCCACCTCAACTGACTCAGAAAATATAAATAAAACATTCACCAGCAGCTACAGTCGTTTATCAACTGACAAAAAATGTATATGGACGTATTTGGATCATTGATGAGTTATTGATAATTTCAGAATTTCAAATTAAATTAAATTAAATTTTGGTAAACCTAAATAACACAACCCCTTGTGGTTTATCCCATCTAATTGAATAAATCAGAATAACAATGTCTGCCATGATGCAGCATCCTCTTTCTGCAAAACCAGAACTAAGAAATCTGGGAGTTTGATTTGTTTTGTGCAGCATCGTTTCTCCTTCATCTCTTCATACCTGCATTAAGCCCCTGACGCTGTAACTTCTCTGTCAGAACTGAACCATCTGTCTCTCTGTGTCTGTGGGAGATGGATGATGAGTTTGTGTCGTTTGTGCTTTAAGAAGCTTCACAAAAGGAAATAAAAAAGAGGAACCCAGACGGGGCTGCTTCACCACGCTGCAGACCGGTCGAGTCAAAACCGAGAAGGAGAAGAAGGTTGGAACTGAGACAATAGCAAAATCTGTGTCTGCATGTGTGTGTCCATTTGTGTGTGAGTGTGTGTGTGTGAGGTGAATCGAGGAGATGCAGGGAGTGGCACCAGAGAGAAAGCCAGAGGAAGAGAGGTGTGGAGGGACGGAGCGGGGGGATGGGAGAGAAAAGAAGGAGGGGCAGCGTGGGGGATGGGGGAGAGAAATATTGCTGTGTGCTGCTGGAGTCAGGGGAGGGGAGGGGGGTTGCCATGGTGATGGGGAAGACAGAAAGGGATGCGAGAGAGAGAGGGAGAGAGACAGAGAGAGAGAGAGAGACATATACACAATGCAAATTGACATTTTCACTGACTGATTGAATAATATGATAAGCATCAAATCTCCTTTTAATTTAAACCTTCCTTCCTGCTCTCTGAGGGCGTGTGCGGGGGGGTGAGAGAGAGAGATGTTCTCTGACTCGAATGGAGATGGAGAAATGCGAGCTCCCACCTGGGAGGAGGAAGGAGGGAGGAGGGATGTAACTTGGAGACAGAGTTGTGGCTTATTGTTGGACGAAGGACACTGGGACACAAGTGGAGACGTTTGATGTGAGAACATCTTTGTACGGTGGCCTGGAGGGCACAATAAAACACCATCTTCATCACTTGTGACAAGAAAAATTTAGGAGAAAAAAAATGACAGCACCCACTTAGAGGATAATGTGCTTCAGTCTCATTTTTCTAATCATGTGATTCAGATGTAATGTGTCATTATCAGAAGTGGTGACTGTACATTAACAGCAAATAACATGAGGACATTATGATGATGATGATGATGATGTCCATCATCCACTCTAACCTTGTTGTGACTGATGTCAATAAAAACACAGTGTTTCAGAAAGTCAATCCAAATAAATGTTGCCTCCCGGTTGTATCGAAGTATCGAGCTCTCGCAGCTCCAACAGTTCAACACAACAACATCTTGATCTAAGTATCAGAGTCTGTAACGAACAGCTCCCCATATTTGATAGAAACAAAACGTTTTTTTTATTTTATTTTATTTTATTTTTGGAGCTGGAGAGCAGCCGCCGGGTCGGGCCTCACACCTTGAACATCAAGAGGACGAGGTTATTATGTGAAGAGGCAGAAATCAAAGCGTGGGGTAACTTCTTCTACCTGCCAGCGGGGATTAGATGTGATGTGAGCGGCGGCTGAAGCTGCTGGGAGTCTCTGTCTGCTCTCGCGGGTTGGAAGCAGCTGTGAAGAGGAGAAAAAAAAAAAAGGTTCAGAGCCAGACGAGCCGCTGGGTGGTGGTGGGTGTGTGTAGGGTGTAGGTGTGTGTGTGTGTGTGTGTGTGTGTGTGTGTGTGACAGTGATGGCACAAACGTTTCAGTGGAACTAATCAACATAATACGGGGTATAATTTTCTATTTAGACTGGTTATTGCCTCAGGCCTCACAAACTTTTACGACCGATTCTTCCAGATAAGTGACGACGCGTGTTTTATTTCACCAGCTGACTGAGAGCCCAGCAAAAACACCTACTTATGTGTTTTAGAGTCTTTTAGCTCATTGTTTTGAGGTTGTTCTTTTGTTTGTTTGTTTGTTTTTTGTTTGTTGTTGGACTTGAAGGAACAAGCTGGTTAGCATGCTAACCTTAGCTGAAAAAAAACAAGTGATAGAAATAGAAACAAACAGCATAAACAAACACACAGGCAGCTGTTGGTGACAAAAGAAACAGAAGTTAATGCTTATTTTAGCTATGTAGCGACAGTGTCCGGAAAATGACCTAACATGACCACGTGTCTCCAACTAATTTTGTTTTATTATTATTATTATTATTATTATATATTATTTTTATTTTATTAAACATCCAGAAGAAATCAAACTCTTTTTAATAAAATAACTGACAATATCCGGTTTTGTTCAGAAAACCTTTGAGTCATTTTTTGTGTCAGATTCACAAGATTTATAGATTTTATAAATTAATCCTTTTTTATTGTATTTAAGTTACAGCTGTGGATGGAGAAGATGATGCAGCCTAAATTATAAAATGGTTTTGCTGCTGTCTATGTTACAAGGTCACAGACCAGTAAAACATCATCAAAAAATTGTTGTTTAGTTGCTTGATCGTGTCGTTTCTATTTATGTTACAGGTTTGACCATAAACATAAAATTAGATGGACTGTTTAACTTGTTTAACAGAAGCAACACATAAGATCAAGTAAAAACACAACACAAATGTAATGATTCAAACTACACGCCGCTATATGAAATATCAGTGTTCCTAGCAACCGCCATAGCAACAGCATCCCATGGTTTGCTCTCGCAGGCAGAAACTTGACGGTCACATGACGTGAACGCAAGTAATAGAAGTGAACAGAGAAGAAAAACCAGACAGTTTCACAATTTCAGACCCGACTTTGAGTCTGTCACATTTGGCCAAGTGGACCAATGTTTTGGGTTGAGACTGGGATATAAGAAGTAGGATGCACAGGAGAGAAAAGTGCCTCAATCACTGATTCTGGTTCATGAGAGTAATTTAAAAACCAACAACGGTCGAGTTTCAACAGATAATGATCGACCACAAAATTAATTTCCTCTTTCAGCTCCATTATTGTTCTGTTGTGGAAAAGAAAAGTGAAAGCAGAAGAAGAAAGAGGAACAGGCAGTCTTATTCACGGATGTTACTCATCAGCAGTGTTTTAATGGCGCACTCACACACACACACACACACACACACACACACACACAAACACACGATATTTGATCATGTCAAGTATTGATTGACGTTGCAGACGCCTCCCACTGTTTTTATTTATCTACTGAGGTTCAGATTCTGTGCGTGTTGCTAATAATGTTGACATGACTTCATGTTTTAATCCAGACTGTGTTAATATGATTAGATTACATCAGTCAATTAAAGTTAACAAAGAGGATTACATCATTTTACACAGATATTTCCACCTAATTCACTGATAGTTGAATTACAGTATGTGACCCTGCTGCCTCACTGTGTATCCGGTGTGAAGGCAGTGATAGATGTGATAGATGTGATAGATGTGATAGATGTGTGGCCGTGGGGGCTTGTATAAGACGCCCACAGCGCTCCGTTGCACCGCGGCCTCTCACAGCTGGTGCCCCACCTCCACCCCCATCCCCTCCCCTTCATATGTGTCTAATAGAGCCCACGGCCCGAGCCAAGAAGCCACCCAGAGCGGGAGCTGCTGTTTGTCCAGGAGCATACCGTCACTAATGACTGATTTATGCACAGGCTTCGTTTGTCGTGTGTAGAGAAGCAAATCAGAAACAAACACATGAAGTTGGCTTTGTGTCTGCAGAGGTGTGTGTGTGTGTGTAGGTTTAATCCAGAGGTGGCTAAACATCGTCATGCCAATAAAAGGTTATTTGAATGTGAAAGGAGTCATGTTGAGCTCTGGGACCAGCGAGTAAAAGTCATCACAACCCCCCAATCTGAAAGTCAAATAGACAGAAATGATACAATGACATTTCTATAGATGCTGTTTAAGACATCGATGAGGTTTGAATTGTTTTTGGCAGCAAAGTGTAATAAATCTTCAAGGTTTTGAACAAAATAAGTGATTTGAAGACGTACATTGGATACTATAATAAATAATCAGCAGGAAGATTTTTTTTTTTTTAAAAATCAAAAACAACAACATCTGTGAAGATGTTTTCACATTCAGTTTCCCAATATAATATTTGTCCTGAACAGACAATGGCCTTGTCATTTTAACCTTATGTTCATTTTTCTGTATATTTTCTAAATCCAAGATTTGTAAACTTGAGTGTTTATTGGATTGAAACATTATCATGTGATGCTTCTTTACTTTAGAAAAAATGGGTCAAAAAAGAGATTTAACAGACTCTGAAATGTCAAAAATAGTAAAATCCCTTTCAGAGATGAAGCATCTTCATGTAGCAAAACTGTTGAGACGTGATCGCTGAACAAACCAGTAGTCAACAGGGTCACAAGAAATGTTGTAAACGAACTGTTAAAGACTTGAGAAGATTTAAATATGAAGCTACCAGGAACCATTATGACATATATGTACCATTATAAAGAAAGTGTGACAGAGGGACAAGGTGTTGGTGTTCACAGTAAAGACAGAATGATAATAATAATAATAATAATAATAATAATAATAATAATAATAATAATAATAATAATAATAATAATAATCTCCTCCTGCATTTCAGATTCTAGCTCAGCTCTGATTGGCTTTCACAACACCTTTGGTAAAACATGCAGCTCAGACCACATTTAGACAAATTACAGTTTTGATAAAGTTGGTACATTTCATGTCTATCGAGACATTTGCCTCCAGTTCTACAATCTGTGGTTGGTGGAAGAAGAAATGTTATTGGGATTCATCTTGTGGGGAAAATGAATCTATAAAGTTTCATGACTGACGCATCTCAAACCGTAGCTGTTGAGACATTCAAGTCTGCACCAAAACGGCAACCAACTGTCAGACTGACACCATTAGCATCGCGATTACATCCATCACCAGTCATACTTAATGGGGGTTGGACGCTCTTCTCCTGCTGCAGCACTTCTTTAATGTTTGAAGCTGATAAGACATGGAAGCCGTTGTGGTTAAATCTTCCCTCGAGCCGTTTCACAGACACATCAGCAGCGTGGAAACAAAGAGAGAGAGAAGACGAACAGACGGAAGAAGGTAACGATGGAAGAAAAGACACGAACAGCGAGAAAACAAAGGCAGAGGAGGAAGACGAAGACGCCAGCAGGAGGTCAGAGCCCTGTTAGTGGACACGCTTTGTTCTGGGGTCAGACGCCTCCTCGTGTTTATTGAGTTACTCGGATCATCCACAGGGACTCTCAGTCCAGTTAGACACAAACACAAAGGCGACTGAACACAGACATGTGACTGTGGGTGACTGTTCATCGAGCTGAGATCATTCACCAGAAATAAGAGAGTGGGCGATGACACAGGGCTGAGTGGTGTCTTACACCATCGTGAAGAAATGTGTCTGCTGTGAATGCTGGGAAATCAAATAAAGTCAAGTCATGTTTCTTTGCACAGAGACAATATAGAAATATTTACCTTGACGCACCTTTATATTGTAGAATAAAGAAACACAACAGTTCCCACAGTGAGCAAGAAGTTGGTGGCGATGGACCCGTTTCACGAGAAGAAAGAACCAGAACCAGAGTAGACGGATCAGTTCATTTCATCTGCCTGAAAAGAAAGACGAGAAAAGAGAATAGAGAGCTAACCACTCCAGTGTTAGCAGCTAGCACGCTAACTGTAGCTGCAGACTGGAGTCCTGGTTCGGGTCTGAAGAGCTACCGTCACCACCTACAGGATGAGATGTGTAACTGCGGTCAAGCTAGCTGGAATAAATAAATTACAGCTCTGTCCAGTTGTTCAGACTCCAAATAAACTAATATGCAAATAAAGAGAACGAGTGAAATCAGCTTCATGTGTGTTTCTGGAGACGTTGTTTTCTGTGGCTCGAATCAGAGGACGGAGGTTCACGTCCCAAGTCCAGTAACGGAGACACTTTGGTCAAACGTTAGGAGAAGATTGTGGTTTTAGCTCAAATCAATACAGTTAACGCATCATGTCTTGTGTCACATAACTCTTCATTCAACCGAGACTGATGTTTCCATCCACAACCTTCGTCGTGAAACACGACCAACGCTATTTATGTTAAACAGAATAAAACAGCCCACCAAGAGGAAATTTACCAACATAGAAACGTATTATTAAACAGTTAATAAATGTGAGTTCTTCGTCATCATCATCATCATCTCTTATCCAGTTCGCTCACAGACAGAAACACGTTGAACTCGGCCGTTATTAAAGTGACAGCTCCATTACATATTCATGAGGCCTGATGTGATGTGAAGGACATCACACACACACACACACACACACACACACACACACACAATCAGATTAAAATCACCTATAGGTCGCTCACCCAACCTCTTTGCTCCAGGCTGCAGCTTGCTCAGCATTCTTCTGTGTGTGTGTGTGAGTGTAGTATAGTAGTAGTAGTAAATGAGAGGTGCATCATGAATAATGAATTTAGGTGAATTTAGGTTATGTGGTCGACTGGGAGGGACAAACCGGGAACAGCTCTTTTCTCTGCTGATAGTGTGTGTTTGTGTGTGTATGTGGGTGTGTGTGTGTGTATGTATGTTTGTGTGTGTGTGTGTGTGTGTGTGTGTGTGTATCCCCCCTCCCTCTTTACTTCTGCTTAATCTCTCCGTCCACACTTCCTACTTCTTTCCTGCAGATCGGAATCT
>CM028909.1:1858578-1938578 GCA_016801845.1 Polydactylus sextarius | reverse complement strand
TCCTTTGTTCTCGGGGTCAATCCTCCCTCTCTTCTCCCTCCTCCTCCTCCTCCTCCTCGTCTTCCTCCTTCTCCATCCACAGTCGGCAGCAGGAGAGCGGACCTGAACAGAGAGGAGACAGAGACTTTCACTTTGAGACTGTGAAAGCGACACACACCCATCAACTTAAAAACACACACTCTGTTTCGTCTCGTCTCAGCTCTCCAGAGGGTCTGACAAGTCCCTGGAGTGTGTGTGTGAGTGTGTCTGGTTTGGGTGCATAAACTGGGAGGGCGTGTGTTTTCTATGTGTTGATGAGTGTGTGGGTGTTTCGCATCACTTTTGATGGGACATTGAGAGATGTGTGTGTCAAAGTGTCGGCGGATGGGCTATAGGGGGCCAAGTTCCCCTGCCCTCCCCCAGGTCCTCGTCCTCCTCCTCCTCCTCCCTCTGTCCTTCACGCCTCCGTTCGCTCAGGGAGCCATCCACATCCCCAAAGACTGTGAGTACTCCAGCACTGGCAACATGTCAGTGGAAATATTAAGTTGCAAAGTGCTTTTCCCTTCGATCTCCTCCGTTCATAACTTCACATGTTAACACAAGTCTCTTCTGGATCGTAAAAACATGTTGTGACCGAAGATTTTATGTTCTCTCATCTTTTTGTCGGCAGATGACTCCAGATACAAAACACAGAATCAAATCTTCAAACTGCGTCTCTGTTAGATTTAACATCTGTTCACCACAGACTGTATATGAAGTTGAACGATAAAAAGTTAAGCCCAAACATCTGCACCGCCCCCTGGTGGCTGGCTGCAGTTCAGGTCATAAGCACCGCTCCTCCTCCACGTAAAGTTTTACTATACGAGTCTGGTTGCTTTTATTTCCACTATGAAGCTCCTCCTACAGTATCAGAGTAAAGCTGTGTTCAAGATGTGCGATACGAGTCAAAACGTTTAATTGAACAGAAACTGAGGAGCTGAACGTCCTGTTACATGACGCCAGACTCACGACTACTAACAACGGCTTTTTAAATGGGCGGGTTTTATATACACGTTGACTCTGATTGAGTAACTGCTTGAACACACCGACCAAACGGGAGAAAACTACCTCAAAAGTCTTTAGCCAATCGTTGTGTCGCTGAACTTGTCCTTCACGATTCCTTCATTCACCCTGTGAGGATCATTAACCGTCACACTGACTACCAACATGACGCAGCCACTTTAAATTTAGTTATTCAATGTTATAAAAACAGGCTGAGATATAAAGAGGTGAGACTGACTTGTGATTGGTCAGGAGACTTCCTGTTTGCACAGATTCAGATTCAGGGATATTTTAGCTTTCGTGAGGAAATTAAGTAGCATCGTTCATTTTTATATACAGTCCTTGTTGTTTACCCATCAATCCTGTAGAAATGTCATGAACTCAGCATCAAACTTCCTTCCTCTTGTGTTAAACAACTGTCTCTACTGCTGACGTGAGACTTCTCATGTTCCTCCTGCTCATGTTCCTCCTGTCGGTGATGTAACCGCGTCGCTCAGTTAAATTAATGAGACCTGGAGCGACTGAAACTCAGTCTACAGATGTTCAAACACTGACACTGTGGTCGTACAGTATATTACTGCTTCTATGATGCTAATGCTGATGCACATCCATAAATAATGCACTAGTATATATAAAGTACATTTTAAAGTGTATATTACTGTAATATAAGTGGCGTGTTTCCAACTCTTAACAGTAAATCTGACTATAAGCTACCATACTCTCACCCTGAGTCCCAAGAGTCACCTTTAAATCTCTCATTTCTACGTTTATAACAACAGGTTGTAAAAACAACAAGGTTTATTTCTTATTTCTAGCCAGAAATCAAGAGTTTTATTGGATGAAATTAGGAGTTTTGCAGGTAGATTTAACCCAGTTTAGAAGCTGTTAGCATTAACCGACTACCTCACTCTGTTTACAGAGAAAAATATACAATATTTTTTTTGGTTTTAGCATCAACTTGAACTAACTTAATCTGTAGTTTAACTAAATAAGGCAGTTTGGTAACTCCAGTTCACTGTAGGTAGGAAGCTGGTTGCTATTCTAACATTTTTATATTAAGTTAAAACAGACAAGCACATGGTGTCTGTTGGGTTTTCATTAAAAATGACATATGTGCACATTTTAACCATCTTAATGTGCAGTTTATGGTAAATAGCTATTAGCAGCCAAGACTCATGAGTATTGTAAGATTTAGAGTTGTCAATCAAAATGGAGGGTGGATCTTTGGGTTATTAAATATAAATATAAAATTATCATAATTGAATGAATTTGCTTTTTGTCCCCCTCTCTGCTTCTTTACTAAAGATGCAGCAGCTGCTGCAGCTACATCGATTCTGAGGCTTTTTGACAGTATCAACAATTTCCTCTTTACGTTTTCAGATTAAAATCAACTTGCAGAGCTAACTCAGTGCGTCTGATCACTAAGCTCCTCGTCTTTTTTCATCCAGCTTTTACTCTCTGAGTTTGTTCTGAGCCTTGAAAATGTGGCTTTGACAAAGACAAACTTAACATTTAAACACATTCACATAAGAATGAAAAAAATAAATACACTTATCTACACACACAATCAGGTTAGATTGACCCTTAATCCCAGAGGTTAAGTTCAAAGGTCAACAGGCTTAGCCACAATGGTCCCAGAGGAAGAGAAGGATGAGGAGGAGGAGTCGGGTTCAGTTTGACCTTCAGCCAACGACCTTCGCCTCCGCCTCCTCCTCGTCCTCCTGGGTGTGGCAGAGAGATGGAGAGATAGAGGAGAAGAGAGAGATGGAAAGAGGATGTAAATGAGAGAAATGGATGAAGAAGAAGAGCGTAGGTGAAGAGATGAGCAGAGATGAGAGGAGAAAGAGAAATGAAGGGTGAGGAGGGTAGAGACGGAGACGCGAAGGGAACAAAAACAGATAAAGAGCAAAGATGTAAATTGATCCAGGACGCCAGCGAGTCTGAGTCAGAAAACTGAGAGGAAGGCGAATCCTTTAGACCAGTCACTGTTATTTATAATCAACTAATATATATATATATATATATATATATATATATATTTAAACAATATCTCACATCTGTAACTAACTCATTCTTGTGTCCTCGATGTTTTTAACTCACTGTTGTCTAAGTGTCTCCTTTCTACTCTGTTTTCACTGCTTTCATGTGGACAAACAGACAAAGTTCATAACAGTAAGTGACTTTCCTTCTAATGGTCGTGACGGTGTGTGTGTGTGTGTGTGTGTGTGTGTGTGTGTGTGTGTGTTGTGGCTCTTTTACTGCTTCGTTTCATTGCCCTGCTGGTGCGGGTCCATCAAGACCAAGTTATATTTATTAACATTAATAATTTTACTTATTAATATTCATATGAGGGATAATTAAAATGTCGGTTTCTGTTTGGGATCATCCACTGAACAGTGAATGTGCTGCAAGTTCCTAATAATTATAATTATCTGTCCACAGCAGGAGATTCAACGTATGTCAAACTATTGGTGTCACAATGCTGCCACATATCTATGTTTTTCTACATTTTCTATCACACTGTCAATAAACCTTGTGATTGTAAAGTCCAGAACCATCCAGGCACTCAGAGCAGGATGTGGTTCCAGTCTATTATGTTGTTAATTGGTTCTGTATCTTCGACCATAACCATTGAATTGGATCTAGAATATTTAAAATGTGGTGTTTGTAGCCTGTACCATTTCATAATTCACAAACTTGCTTGTGCAAAAGACACTAGACCCCCGTGTCCCTGCAGAAAAATTGTAGATTGTAGATTGTAGATGTGTTTGATTGGACAAAATGTATCCGCTCAGTGAATTAGCTGTAGCTGGACGCTACACGTGGTTGGTTGAGTGCATGTAGTGGATATCATAATGGATAAAGAGTTAGTAGAAGAGATTAGAAAACATCAAAATGTAATGAGCTTGAGTGAGGTTAAGAATAAAGGCTGATTGTGTGTTTACTAAAATGAACATAAAAAAGTTTAACTGAAGGTAAATGACTGAACAGACAGCGAGTGTAGTTTAAACAGAAAGTTTACTGATACTGATAAATGGTTGAACTAGTTGCATAACATGATCAAAAGTCCATTGAGTCATGAATAAATGGTTAATAGTTCATTTTAAAACAGATGGAGACATGAAGTAAAATAGTCATGAACTAGTTGCCTTAATAGCTCATAAGGTAAAATTAATGGATACGCAGTCGAAATAGTTGCTAAATTTGATGAATAAATGACAAATAGCTACAAGTAGACTAGTTACTGATGTAGTTGTTATGGACAAATGATAATAAGTTCATAGCTAAATGTGATCGATAAAATGATCAGTGGCTGTGGTGGCTTGTTACTACAGGAAGTCTGAATATTTGTGACCTGTACTCAGAGTTTACAGGACAATTGGTTGTATTTCATGACTGTGTGTGTGTGTGTGTGTGTGTGTGTGTGTGTGTGTGTTTAGTGTCGCAGCCTCCAATCCTGATAGACATGCCCTCATCGTACACGGCCTTTTCTTTAGAGGACATCAATCTGCCGTGTGAAGCCACTGGCCACCCAACACCCACGTACGTACGGCAGCAGCATCCACACCTCTACAATTACACAGCGTGTGTGTGTGTGTGTGTGTGTGTGTGTGTGTGTGTATGTGTGTGTGTGTGTGTGTGTGTGTGTGTGTGTGTGTGTGTGTGTGTGTGCGCACATCTGGTCAATTGTCCACTTCCTCCCTCTGGTCTTTCAGTTGGCATGGTGATAAATCGTTGCCCTAATAAAATCACGACAATAACAAAATCATCTCTCTTCTCTGCATCCTTCCCGTCCCTCCCCCCTCTCTTCACATCCATCCTCTCCGGCTCTGAATCTGCTGATTTTCTGCACAAATCAAACTGTTTCTGGACATTTCCTTTTTCTTTATGTTTCTTTGAGAGACTCAGTGTGGCCTCATCTGACCTGCAGCTCTGCAGAAACAGCACAGTCATGACTACAAGTAGAGAGAACTAAATAAAAAAAAGCTTTTGTTTAATAAAACATTCACAGTCACAACCTCTACAAACAAAACATTTCAACAATTTACATGATTTAACCTCAACTCAACCAGAGTCAATTATATCACCCATAATTTAGAGATATAACGTGATGAAATACTCACGTCCATCATGTGGATCCTTGAAGCAGCCGGACTTTTGTCACATGATGTGATTATGTTTGAAACGAGACGTAGAATAAACAATTTTAGTTGAAAATCAAAGTGATCTGATTCATCTGATGGAGACAAAATGATGCAGAAAGAGTGAAAGAAAAAAACAAAAGAAAGATAAAAGAAAAACGAATGAAACACATTATCAGCAATGAGTCATGTTCTATCAACTTTCAGAGATAAAATCGAGCTGAAAAGTTGAGCAATGATTTTTTCTTGTACTTTTCCGGTACTAAATCTAAGCCCGACCTGGTTTCACTGCAGTTCATTGACCAAGATTACATCAGGTTTTTAAATCATCAAATTCTTTTTGAGTCATTTCTAGACTCATCTTCATTTTTTAAGCTTTTGAAGCTCCAGTTGTTCAAGCAGTTCTGTAGACGTCTTTCTGCTGGTTCAACAATTCACACACTCGAGTCATGAGATGTTTGATGCTTTGGGTGGCGTCTTCAGCCCTGAAGATCCACTAGGCCCAACGTTCAGCAGGATAGAGCCAGAAACTTCCAATCATGTCCACAATTTTGTTGTAGGGAGTTGATTTGACTAATTCAATCAGAAACAGAAATTCTAGGATCCTCAGTTTATTGAAAACCAGCCACATGCACCACAAGCTCCACCTCAAGGAGGAGAGAGAGCAGCTGTTTGAGGAAAACGAAAGCAGATATTTATTTTTAAAGCTTTAAGTCAAAGTGTTGAGAGACACACCTGTCACATGTCACCTCTCCTCTGTCTGTAGTTTCCGTTGGGTGAAGGACGGCGAGATGTTCGGGGCCGAGCGTGAAGGAGCAGGGACCCTGAAAGCCACAGAGGACGAGGTCCTCGAGTCGTACGCCGGCCACTACCGCTGCTACGCCTCCAACATGCTGGGGACCGCCATGACACAAAGTGTGCAAATCATCGTGGAGGGTCAGTCGGCACACACACACACACACACACACAAACACACACAGTAGTGTATAAACAGCTGCTGATTCACAGCTGAGTGAGAAGTGATGGAGGCCGTACAGTAAGACACTCATCTGTCTAGCTCTCTCTCTCTCTCTCCTACACTTTATGACTCAGTGAGGTTCACTGAGGCCATCTGTTCTGCACTCTCATCTCTTGTTACCTTGGAAACCATTTCCTGGAGACAAGACCTGGTGTTGGCGACGTCACTGGTGTTGGTCGGCAGGGTGGGTTGCCAGGCATGAGGCAGTGCTTGGAAGTCAGACCTGACTGAAAAACACATAAAACACACACACATAAACACACAAACACACACACACACACACACACACACACACACACACACAGAGAGAGAGAGAGTGTCATCTGTGCAAGCTGTTATTTTTTACTCAAAGCCAGTGTTGTATAGTAACAAAGCGCTAATACTTCACTACTGTACTTCAGTATGATTTGGGAGAATATATACTTTACTTCACTATATTTCTGAACTTAATGTCACTTTTACTCTGATACATGTTCAATGTTCAGTGTCGTTCCAACAATCAGAGTAAAGTAAATGTGGTGTTTTTTACTCTAAGTCGACCTGTGACTGTTTAGACCATCAACACCATGTTTGAGGGTTGATGGAGGCTCCATCTTAAAGGTGGATGATGGAGAAACTTTACTTGAATTTATTTGTTCAGACTTGAGACATTGAAGATTGTTGTAGGCTCCATGTTTTAAAGTGCTGGATAACTTGTCATATTCAAGTACAGTAAATACTAGATACTTTAAGACTTTTATTTGTTATTTGAAAAGTTATTTTTTGGTCGAGTGTCTGCACTTCTACTCTAGTGTCTCTACTTCTACTCTAGTGTCTGTGCTTCTACTCTAGTGAGACGTTCAGATACTTTATACAACTCAGCTGATCAGTGTCTCTGAAACAGTGACCTCTGTCTGTCCTGACTGTGTCGACACACCCTGTTGTTGTTTCTGTGCGGTGAAGTGTTTCTGACTCTGTGCAACCTGAGACGCTGGAGGCTCCACTCTTTCACTCTTCTCTAGGTTTCTGTTTTTTCATTTATTTACAACCAGATTCTCATGTTACTGTACATCACTTTTAGCAGTGGAGTTGAAGTGTTGGGTTGTTTTTCACAGTAAAGGGTGGGATGGAGCAGGCGGATCGGTACGACATCTGCAGGGTGAGGGTCTTGAAGTTAGATCACATGAGTGGAGGAGTTAAATTTGAAATGGACTGAATTTGATATAATTTGATTTATCTGCAGTATATAAAATACGTTGAATTCTTCCTTGTAACAGCGGCAAACATTTAGGTGTTGTTGTTGTTGTCATTTCATTTTAGCCGGACATTTGTCTAACACGTCCTCTGAAAGGTTCAACCCTCGTACTGGGACACAGCTCCTGTATTAAACCTCAGTGTCTTGAAGCTGCAGCAGCAAACAACGACAGACTCAGTCCGAGCAGCTGGTGAACATAGCGGAGCATTTAGCAGATAAAGAGTCAGATATTTCCCCTCAGGAGTTTGGACACTGATGCCGGTCAGTCCAGTCTGGGTCTGGAGGATTTGAAAACAGGCAACTGCCTCATAAGCTCATTACACTAAAAACACATCAATGAACACAGTGTTAAAGACAAGCAACCCTGAAGAATCACATAATGATGTGGAATAAACAGTCGATGTGTCTATCATTTCTCTGACTCCTTGACTGGAGGTTTGTGAAGTGAACTTCCTCTCTGACATTAGTGTCCTGAGATCAATACAGTTACAATAACTGTGAAGCCATAACTGCACAGAATGAAACCAGCTCCTCGATCGTAGCAGCCTCTGCTGAAGGAGGAGCACTGACTCACCTCTGCAGCTTCTGCTGTGTCACTGACTGTGTTGTGAACACTGCACAGATAATGGTTTCTCATCCGTTTATTGATAAAAACCAAAGACCATGATCCATTTTATTGATATGTGAAGCAGATAAAAGTTCTCAATCAGCTGAACAACTTTGTTTTGTGTTTCAGCTCAACCCGTACTCCTGAAACAACAGAGGATACTGAAGAAAGCGCAGGAGGGAGAAAGCCTCGTCCTATCCTGCAACCCGCCGAAAAGCTCGACCCCGCCGTTCATCCACTGGATGGACAAGAGTGAGTCCGTCTTTATTCAGGGTCATTAGCATTTCTACAGGACAGACAGACATTTAGTTTTGTTTTCAGTCGATGTCCAGTCTGCACGTCTCGTCTCTCTAAGTCTCTAAAACCTCCAAAGGGTTGCAGTGTTTGCTAAGAGCCCTTTTTGACTCACATCACATCACTGCATTGCAGATCATTTCCACTCAAACTAATGAATGCAGCACCATCAGCTGATGTTTCTGGACTCTTTATATTTCTTTTTTTTCTTTCCTTGCCCACTCTCTCTCCTTGTCTGTCTCCTCCTGATGAAATGCAGCCTTTTAACCTGTCAGTCATGTTTGAAAATCTATAAAAGCTGCATAAATATCAAGAGAAATGAACCTTTTGTTTCACGCTCATTTAGGAAACTAAAAGGCTTCTCTCTCTTTCTCCTGCCTCTCTCCCCGCCCACACTGGGCATCACCTCCTCCTGACTCTGACATCTCAGAGATGGTACACATCGAGAAGAGTGAGAGAGTGGTGGTCGGCCTGGATGGATTCTTGTATTTTGCAAATCTTCTAAAGAGCGACGCCAGAGACGACTACATCTGCAACGCCCAGTACTCATCAGCCAGAACCATCCTCCCTGAGGCTGCCGTGAAGCTCGTCGTCACGCCCAGTCAGTGGAAACAAACACACAACACAAAGCTAATCAGCAAACTGGTGATAGTTTTACTGAAAAACAAGAGGAAACAGACAAACTAATAGTCGATTAAACAAAGGGCAGGGAATTAGACAGTGAGACAGGAAGTAACAACCAACAGACACATAAATACTTTCAAAGTAAAACATGACAAAGTGAGACAGTGAATACATTTATAATCAGACTGTGATTTAATTTCATATGCTCTCTCTCTCTAGGTAATGATGTCGTTCACAGTAAAAAGCCAAGCCTGTTTCATCCCGCTGGCTCCCACAGCACAGTGCTGGCCCTCAGGGGCCACAGTGTCACACTAGAGTGCATCCCCAGAGGCCTGTAAGGATTCAACTCATACACTCCTCTCTGCACTTTCTCACCTTCACACAAACACATTCATTCACCATCTTGTCTCAGTATGAGACAAGATGGTGCATGGTCGCATGATACTGTAGCAGTATCATGCGACCATGTGGTGTAAGAAAAAATATGACTCTGTTGTCTCATCTCAAAAACACCACAACGATCTTTAAGTAATAGTTTACATACAAAAAAATCGTTGTCCAAAGGATGTTCACTCCTTTGGTGTTTTTCTGCTGCTGCTGCTGCTGCTGCTGATGATGATGATGATGTTGATGATGGTGATGATGGTGATGATGATGATGATGATGATGATGAACACCGTCACACACAGCACCAAGCAGAGGAACCCTAAAATCCCCTAAAGGCCCAATAAAAACCTCTTGAGTGACCAGTGGGACTTCTATTACAACCTCCAAAACACATCTACAGCCTTGACTCATTAACACACCTAGAACCTCCCAGAGGCCTGTTAGGAAAGTCATGATGGACTTGTGGGAGACCACTAAAACCATGAAGACTCGTTGAGCCCTCTAAAGGACGTCCACAACCCTCTCACTGACTGCTAAAACTTCTACAGCTACATGTAGAAACAACCTCAAAGACCATTAGAAAGACCATTCATAGGAACCCTCCAGTCACCAGTTGAACCTATAAACAACAACAAGAACAACCAATGACTTTCACCTTCTCATAGACTGCTGAGACCCATTCAGAACCTCTTCACTGGCCACCTGAACCCTCCACACCACCCTAGAACAACCCAGAACCCATGGACCATTAAAATGTACCGAACCATCCTGACAACCCCAACAAAAGTAGCAGTTTGATTTTGTATGTTGTCTTCCTTGCACATTCAGATAATCACTGCAGATCTTGATTCCTCATAATTTGTCATTGAAGTTCAGGTTTATTAAATCTCCTCTGTTTCATTGCTGTTTTGTGTTCACTCTAATTGTCCTGCTTCCCCTAAGAGCTTCATCTCCATGGTGATAAATGGATGATCGTTATAATTCTTCTCCAGTGATGAACTATGACATTAATGGCATTACACCATTAAGGATATCATCCATGTTCATTCACCTCTAATTTCCTCTCAGCTGATTGATCTCTTTCTGTTTCCTCTCTTCCCTCCGTGATCAATCTCTCTGGCTCTCTCTCTATCCGTCCACAGACCAACTCCAAAGGTAGAATGGAAAAAGAAGGACGGCAGCCTGGCCGAAACCACCGGCATTCAGACAAACCACGGCCGCTGGCTCACTTTTAACAGCATCACCCAGGACGACGATGGCGAGTACGAGTGCAAAGCCTCGAACAAGCATGGGGCCGCCGCCCACTCTTTCACCGTCACTGTGGAAGGTAGGAGGCTGAACACAGCTGAGGGACAGGGGAAATATTCTCATCTGAATAAATATTCAGAGAAAAAACTCTGATGCTTTTGTTGTAGCGGCTCCTTACTGGGTGAAGGAACCTCAGAACCTGTTGTATGCACCGGGGGAAACTGTGCGACTGGACTGTCTTGCTGAAGGCATCCCGACTCCCACCATCACCTGGAGCATCAACGGTCAGCCGATAACAGGTACGTCTGCAAGGATTTAACATTTCCTCTATAACAAAGGTTTAGTTTTATTCAAATGAGTGTTGTTGAGGTCCGGTGATCCAGCTATGTTGTTTGAATCTCAGGTGACTGGACTTTTCACATTCATCCAAAGGTTTTCCTCAGTTTCGAATGAGCGTTCCCAGGGTTTATCCTCTTTGGCTGGATACCAGAGGTCTCAGTGTTTGAAGGTTTTTAGACTATTAGAGAGCTCAGGTAGTTTTGATGTTGACCGTTTATGGGGCTACATTCTCATCACCAGGATTAAGTGATGGATGTTTTCTGTTAATCTGACTTCAAACTGATGTGTTCTGGACTATGTAGACCCACAGATGTTTTTCAACCAGATGTGAGTCTCTTTTGATATGTGGTTGTAGATGAATGGTACCGGTGTCGTAGCTCTGCAACCTGAGTGTGAACAGTCAGATCAGAGTTCACGGAGCCTGATTGCTGGCGTCATCACCGGTAGCACAGGGGATAAAAGCCAGGCTTCTTATAGCTTCTCTGCTTCCGAGAATATTAACATCCAAACATTTGTAACAGCTGCCTCCATTTTTCCTGCATCGTCTCACGAATATGACGTTTATTGCTTTTGCTGACATTGTTTCATGTGAGTAAAAAGAGAGAAATAAGGAGAGAAAAGGAGGAAGGATGGATGGAAAGATACTATATTGAAATGGGACAGGAAACAGTGGAGAGAGAGACAGGGGTCAGGGGTCAGAGGTCAGAGGTCAGAGGCTGTAACAGCTGCTGTTTCATCAGTTGGAGAGCAGCTTCCTAGTTAAACATTTGTGTGTGTTCAGTCTGAAGAGTTTCTGTTTGACAAACACAAAGTGTTCAGGTCCAAACTTCTTTCTCTCTCCTCGTCCCTGACTGTGTAGAGGTGGATGAAGATCCTCGCCGGAGCGTGTCCGGTGGCGTGTTGAAGCTAAAGGACGTTAAGTTTGCAGACACCGCTGTGTATCAGTGCGAGGCCACAAACAAATATGGCTCCATCCTCCTCAACGCCTACCTCTACGTCATCGGTACGTATCGCCGCCGTTTCAGCTGCATCAGGCTCATGTTTTCACGTTGTTGATGATGTTTCTTTCTGTCGACTGCGTCTCTCAGAGCTTCCTCCTCAGATCCTCTCCCCCGACAGGACAGTGTATGAGGTGATTGAGGGCGGCGACATCAAGCTGCGCTGTGAATCTTTTGGTTCTCCCCGACCAGACATCACATGGTGAGACACACACAAACACAGTGTCACACAACAAGTGTCACACAACGACTCAGTGGAGTTTGTTAGTTTGAACAAAACAGATCTTTGACAATCATCAGCACTTTGTGTCATCAAAGTCACAGCAACTGTTTTTATTGTTGTGTCTCATTGACTTATTGCATTGTGGGATTGTTAGCGGAGAGTTGTGGTCACCAGTCGATCGTACACTGAGTCCCTGCAGACATTTAAAATCACTCACAGGCAGCTGTAAATAATAAAATTTAGCTTTTATGAAAATGAAACCATAGATTTTCCTGGTAAATGATGCTTTACATCTGCAGAGGCAACAGCTTGACTTTTGACTGACAGAAACTGAGCATTTGTTGGCTGTAGAATAAAGAGCAGCAGCAGAAGCGTAGTGATTTTAGTGTAGAGTGAGACCAGATTGTAAATCCTTTTAAATCACGTTGTATCTGAAATGATCAGAGTGACTGAACACAGGGAGGTTATCAGTTCCTGCCAAACAACAGCTGCTCTTTTTGTTTAAACTTTTGATAGAGCTGTGCCCCCTGGTGGTTGTGTCGCAATAAATCGCTCTGCAGATGAGTGTCCCAAGCAGGAGGCGACCACACCCAGGGTCTGGTGTCTCACAGCAGCTTCAGTCTGACGCCTCACAGAGAGGAAACAGAACCGAGACAGTTACAGACATGGATCAGGTTCATGATAAATATTACAAACTGATCTGAAACAACATTTAAACCATGATGAGTGACAATAAAATATGAAATAATCACTTGTTTACACCATGATGTAAGTATTATACATGTAAGTTAGTTGTGTTTATCGTCTCTTCACCTTCATTTTGAAGGATTTTGTGTCATTTTCTGTTGGTCGCCTTGATATTAGATATGTTAAAAGGTGTTTTATATAATTCAAGTTAAATAACTACATACAATTTGAGTAAAATCATGTGATTTTCTTAAAATACTAAAACTGACTCAAAGCACTCAACCTCAGTTTTTTTCCTTTGTGTTGTTGACGTGAGGAAAGGTTCATGTTCATAGTTTTTGCTCTGTGGTATAAATCTTAAAAAGTCACAGCAACGCTGCAGAAAAGTACAGTCATATTTTTATATGGACATTTCATTTGTTATATACAGATATTTAGCATGTAAGTGTCATGATTTTAATATGCAGCTTCATCCCTCCATCACAACCTTGCTCCACATTTTCATGTGTTTGGAGTAAATAGCATGAAGTGGGAACAGGCTTAAGTGAGCTTCATACATTTTACAGGCCTTAGACATGATTATGTTCACAGTGTTAGCTGCTGCTCCTCTCCGTCATTTATCGATCTTCCGCCCTATTATCCAATCACTGATCAGCTAGAAAACACCCTGCTATTGATCGACACGCTAGGATTTACAACTGGTGCTGTGATATCCATTTCTGTGAGATGGCGCGCTGCAATAACACTGATCAATATGTTCTCATGTTCTGTGCAGGGAAAACGAAAACATGGTTCCTCTGCTGTCAGACCCACGCGTCTCCCAGCTGACTGACGGGACCCTCGAACTGTCCAACGCCAGTCAAGAGGACACTGGGACGTACATCTGCACCATCAAATACACCAACATCTCCATCAGTGCAATCCTGCAGGTCTACAGTAAGTGGAAAAATCCACCAGAACCTGGTGCTGTCAGGGTGGGAAAGCTGCGACTTTTTGGGTCATTGGGTTCATTAACAAAGTCCTGAATAAATGCCCTGCGCCTCCCTGTTTCCTGTCAGATCGTACAGTGATACAGACGGGCCCTCAGGATGTGCGACTTATCAAAGGAGCCACTGCTCTGCTGGACTGTCACGTCTACAAAGACCCTCGGGTGCACCAGCAACTAATCGTCTGGAGGAAAAATGGACAAAAGCTGCATGAATCATCAATGGATGACAGGTAAACACACCTGCACACTCAGATGCCGTTAAACTGAAGCACTTCAACATAAGAGTTTTAGCTTCTTAAAAAAAAAAAAAAAAAAAAACTGCAGCCACGAATCAACACGTATCTCCTTAGAAATGTAACACATCCCAGTCACAAGTTCCAGGTTCGGTAGCTTCATATTTCCTTCTGCTATTGTCTTTGCTCTCTTACATGTTGAAGTAATTTCAGCAAAAGCACCTGTTTAACATTCATCAGCTCAGAATCCAACATGATCCAGTGTCATTCACCAGGAGTCAACACAGTGGCACAGAAACCAAACCAAACCACCAGAGCAGAGTGTAAAGTGGCATTTAGAAAGGTCATGTAGGAGGTGCAGGGTCAAAGGCACATTTAACATCAGTGTGAAGACCACCTGCTACAGACCCTCATTAAACTCCTGTGTGTGTGTGTGTGTGTGTGTAGGTACACCGTCTTTGAAAATGGAACCTTGAAAGTGACAGACGTCCAATCAAATGACACGGCGCCTTATTCCTGCGAAGTCATCACTAACTTGGACAACGTGAAAGCCAGTGGCTCCATCACTGTAGTAGGTGTGTCACTGTGTGTGTGTGTGTGTGTGTGTGTGTAATTGTAAGTGTCACAGTTTAGCTTTCACACTAACAGTTTTCTGTTGGATCCCCCCTCTCAGCACGACCGGACCCTCCCAAGGATCTCACACTGTCTGATGTGACTGACCACAGCCTCACCCTCAGCTGGATCCCAGGACAGTCTCACAACAGTCCCATCACAGGTGCCAAAAACACAAACACACATACATGATAGTATGTTCTTCTGTTTCCAGTTTACATCGTTTCCTACTTCTGCTCTATTTATTTCAGTCTTCCTTTGAAAACAGCCACATAAATCCTGGCCAGAGATTATAAGATAATTATGTAATTAATGAACTAAACTGGGATACTCAACATCAATGTTGGAAGTTGCAAATGGGTAGTTTTTACGTGTTTCACAGAGCAAAATCTCAATTGATTGAAAAAACTTCCTTCCAATAGTTCGTTTACCCTCAACCACTCAGAGTTCATGTATGTAACTGTTGATTACTAGAGAGGTGTCACCTGTATTTAATCTGTGATGAGATTTACAGGGTTCATGTTTGGGTCCCTCTTGTTTGAAGTGGCCACAGGATTGACCAGCAACAACGTGTGTTTCTTTTCAGATTACATCATCCAGGCTCGGGAGGAGCAGCACACGGAGGAGGCGAAGTGGAAGTGGGAGGAGTGGAAGAAGGTGTCCGGCGACATCAACCACCTGCAACTGACCCTCCACCCGTACTGCACCTACCGCTTCCGGGTCATTGCCGCCAATGAAATTGGCCACAGCGACCCCAGCGTGTCCTCACATCACCACAACACGCCACCTGCTGGTGAGTCAAACCACACAAGTTAGATAAGATGACTGGGACACTACAGCTGGTTAGCTTAAATAGTCTGGTACTCAACTTGTTTTTACAAAGTTAAATCAAAATTTAAAGGTGTAATGTCACACTGAGAGGACAAATACGAGTGTCAATCATTTGAGGTGTTTCCCATCTTTTTCTGTTGTCTCTATCTCCTTCCAGTTCCTACTGGGAACCCCACTGAAGTGCGTAGTGAATCTGTGGACCCAAATCATTTGATCATTACATGGAATGTGAGTATTGAATCACAACATGGACAACATCTGTATAGCTCCCTGGTGGTTGGATGAAGTATAGGAAACATTTGTTTTTTTTGCAATCATTCAACTACTGAGCAAGAACAGTATATGATATACTTTGTACATACTAAAATTATTTTGCATTAAAACTTTTACTTAAGGATCCAAATACATTTCCCAATTCAAACTTGACTCGTCGTCCTCCATGTGTCTCTGCAGGAAATGAACAAGCGCTTCCACAACGGCCCAGACTTCCAGTACAAGGTGTCGTGGAGGGAAGCTGGAAAGATGGGTGCGCAGTGGACCGACACCTACGTAAAGTCTCCACCAATCTTGGTAAACAACACGGGAACATACACACCGTTTGAGATCAAAGTCCAGGCCATCAACTCGGTCGGAGCAGGACCGGCGCCAGAGCCTGAGATCGGATACTCTGGAGAGGATGGTAGGTCAATGTGATGTTGAGAGGTCCTTAACTTTAATATTCTTTTTAAAATTATTTTTAAGGAAAACTACTGTGACAAATTTCCTCTATGTTCTAACTCATTGTAACATTTGTTGCAAAGTTCACTGTTCACCCTCAGGGCCCAAAAATATCTTTCTCACATCACAATGTCTCAATATGAAAAGACTGAGGACATTTCTTGTACTTCACAGAGCGAGACAAAGGGGCTCATTTGTCAAAAATGTCAAATCTGGTGTTTTCTCTTGGAATGAAAGACAACTTTTCAACACAAGTTCCACAGTTTGCTGTGATTTTGTTTATAGTGGAGAACAGGCGAACTGGGCAGCTCGTCTCTGGTATCATGATATGATGATTACTGTTAGTTCCTTAATTATGTCGGGGAAAATGTCTTTAGGTCAAGAGCTCAAGACCTTCAGTGTGTCTGGCATCTGTAATGTGCCAGTTTTGTGTATTATTACACTTTGGATGACAAACATCTCCTCTGGACGCATGAGTCTCAGTTTGGACTTTGAGGCTGTTTATCAGGTTGTTGTAACCTCAAATGCATCATTAGAGAGAGAGTCCAGGTGTCACTCCCGGGTCAGGTGAGATGTATAATCTCTGCAACATGTTCTGGGTCTACCCTGATGTGTCCTACCAGTTGGACATGTCTGGAAAGGCGCCGTGGGGAGGTGTTCAGGAGGCGTCCGAATCAGATGCATGAATCACCTCAACTGGCTTCTTTTCACAGAAAGGAACTTGTTAACTCTACTCTGAGCTCCCTGCTGGTCCCACCAGCTCACTGCTAGTTGATGTCACACTTGGTTCTGAGTAGTAAATGATTTGTTTGCTGGTTGTCCCATCAGCATTTTTACAAACGTGTCCTTGTTCAGATTGCAAGACAAAATCTGTTGTCTGAATTTTAGAAAGAGGAATTCAACTCTTTCTTTGTAATTCTAATCAGGACTCTCAGACGTGTCTTAGTTCAGACACCATGACCACTGTAACTGGTCATATTGCATCACTTGGGACACTCAATGGCAGAAAATGAGCAGACTCTGTCCATTGTACACCAGCCTCCTCAGTAGATGACTTTGTCAGCCATGGCAGAACAAGATCCCACAGAAAAGTAGATAAGAAGTCAACAAATACAACTTGTTCATTGACTTTAAGTGTAAAATTATGTTGTTGAATACTTTATAATGTAATCCTGATGCCTTCTTCTTTCTCGTCCTCTCAGTGCCTCAGGATGCTCCCACTGGAGTCGACACCACCGTGATGAACACCACAGTCAGAGTCAAGTGGAACGAAGCCCAGGACATCCGAGGTCTCCTGCTGGGTTACAAGGTACCGGTTACTACAACCTAACAGCTTTAAAAGCCTTTTCTATTTATTGAGCCCAATCATAATTAAACCACAATGCCCAAAATCAAATCACGTGAAAAATCAGCCAAATTATTTTGTGAAAACTTACATAAAACAATTTAAAGTTTTCAGTTAATCAAATAGCAAAACTTTCAGCTGCTGATTTGACATATGAGTAATTTGAGTTATATTTCAAATATCTTTACATTTTGTGCGACTTTAACTATTCAGTTTACAATTAGAGAAATTCAGCAAAGTTGAAAACAAAAAATATGTTGCATTTTACCTTTGACAGAGTGAATGTCATGTACGTTTGCATTACTCTCTATCAGATCTACATCCAGAGGTTAGGTCCCAGGTCTGGACGTGGCCGGAGGTCCCTTGGAAAGCCACACCATGGGGAGGAGAGAGGTGAACGATCAGACCACAGGGATCATAGAGACAAAGAACACATTGTGGAGGTTCACGGCATGCACACGTCACACGAACTGACCGGGCTGAAGCTGTTTTCTCAGTACAAAGTGTCTGTTGCCGCCTTTAACAGCAAAGGAATTGGCCCCAAGTCCTTGCCTCATCACTTCAGCACTCCAGAGGGCGGTGAGTTTCAATGAAAAGCTGCATTTTGGCTCATATGGGGACATTAGAGTAACTAATACATTGTGTTCATAACACCTGTATTGGAGCTCACAATAATCTGAAACAAAACTTTTGACAGACCACAACATACGACTAGAAATTAGACCAAATGTTTAGATATTTCACTGTAAGATAACTGTGTGTGTGTGTGTGTGTGTGTAGCTCCTGGTCCTCCTGCATCATTGTGGTATGAGAGTCCAACAGAGGATTCACTGATTCTCCACTGGACTCCTCCACTTGAGACCAATGGGATACTGCTTGGATACATGGTGCAGTACCAAATGTGTAAGGTTTAACACCAGATCATAAATAAATTTCAAAAATTCAATCTTGCTGACGTTACCATCTAGCATGTTGAAACATGACAAACACTGACACCTGCTTCCATGTTCCCTGCAGTGGTGAAGAACGGAGACACCCTGGTGCGGATGGAGATGATCAGTGACCCCAGTGTGACTTACATTACCTTGAATGAAATGAACCCGGGAAAACATTACATGTTCCAAGTCCTAGCACACACCAACGCAGGAAAAGGACCCGCCGCCAGCTTGACAGGCGCCACCCTGCTCGACGGAGGTGAAATTGACGATTTATAATATACATTTTGTTTGAATGCAATGAAAAGTTGCTATTCTTTCTCATTTCCATATCTTTCAACTTTATTCATAATTTTCCTTCCAGTTCCTCCAACAAACATCACCATAGTCCAGGGTAACACGTTCCTCAATTTGAGCTGGGAGCCTGAGGAGCGATTCAGGAATCACGGCTTCCACATTCGCTACCTCAGAAAGACTGGTATGTTTCACTTTCTGCAACAGACAAGTCTAAAAGAGAAGTGGAGGAAGAGACACATGTGAATGTTACTATCAATCATTACGCAAAAATGATAAAAAGAAAAAAAAAAAGCTCATCCACTTTATCAGTTACAAGCTGAAGACACGTTCAAGAGTAACAACTATCTTAAAGAAGTTGTTAAACTTGACTAATCTAAGATGTGTTTGTGTGGTTTGCTGCAGTCGGAGGTGAGTGGAAAGAGTCGGAGGTGGTGAACTCAACGCAAGGTTTCTACTCACTGGCTGGCCTCCAACCAGGGACTCAGTACCACCTCATGATCCTGCATGAGAACTACACTCAGTGGGAATCTGTGGCAGAGACTGCAGGACCAGGTATGAAAGAAATGACATCTAACACCTTTACAGTGAGTAGATGGAGGCGTCCAGTAACACCTGTATCATTGGTAATAATCATTTCCTGGTATCGCTAATAGTCTGTCTCTGTCTCTCAGTGCCATCTGAGATGCACGGTCACTTCGCCAACCAAGGCTGGTTGATTGGACTCATCAGCGCCATTGTGCTGCTCATCCTTATACTGCTCATCCTCTGCCTTATCAAACGTAGCAGGGGTGGAAAATATGCAGGTAACATACATACACATACAGTCTCACATGCACTCTTCAGTCTGTGGTGAAGAGGTTGATGTCAAGATTTTTTTCCCCAACAGTAAAAGACAAGGAAGACAAGGAAGTGGACTCTGAAGCTCGGCCAATGAAAGATGAGACCTTTGGAGAGTACAGGTAGGGAACATATGAACATTAACGCAAAGCCCAAAAACTGCAAAGAGGATCACAGCATCATATACTGAGCGAGTGATTCCAGTAATCCCAACATCGTACATACCACATAATAAGCATGAATCAGTCCAGCAAGAACACGTGTATGGGATCATGAGGAACATGCCCAAGTTCCAGTTCAGTGATTGGGTCTATGCAGTCAGCACCCCAGACTGGTGAACCAGTCTTTCGAATAACGTACCTAGATCCAGTATATGATTGAGTCTATGGCCACCTGGCAGGTGAACCTACAAGATATAACTTGTTTATTTTGTTTGGGCTGTACCAAACCCTGTCTCTATTGGCAGAGACACAGCAGTGAGCTCACACCCAGGTCTGACTCCAGGGGGTTGTCCTAGTTTCCCTATAATCTGCAAAGTGGCACTATCCCTCATGTGAGCTTCTATCCAGGTGCCAAGAATCACTCTTAACCTTCCCCAGAGACTCCCTACTTGGGTCACGCATCTGATCAGGATTCCTTCCGGCGTCTCCCAAAGGAGGCTTTCCAGCCAGGTCCAGCTGGTGGGAGACCTCGGGGTAGACCCAGGGAATACCTCGTGATCCACCAGGAGGGAGCTGGACAGTGCTCTAGACATGAGGAACGAGCTGTTTCCTCTGCAACCTGACCTCACATGAGCAGCTGAAAATGGATGTTTTGATTTAATCTTTGTAATAAACTGACTACAGTGATTCAGGTCAGGTTTTGCCTATTACTACCGCCTTGTGCTGAGCTGCTACTTTGAACATGAATTTCCTCTGAGGAGAAGCTGCTCTCTTTTACAGAGACAAAGTGAAGAGTGTGCTTCTTTTAAGAGGAAAGACGGGAGCTGATCAAAGCTGATCATAACGTCGTCACCAACGGCCCCAATAATCACATGTTCCTCTTAATCCCACTCAGTCTCTTGCTTCATTGTCACTTGTTGCTCTTGTTATGAAACCTGTAAATTACATCTTAAGTTCTGTTCTTCTACTAATAATCAGACCGTACACCTCTAACACTCTTCACTTTTACTTTCTTCTCTTGATGCTCTGCCTGCAGATCTCTGGAGAGGTGAGAAAGTCCACAGCCTATTTTTAGAGCTCTCACATGCATGTTTTGCATCTGTGTTGTAATGATTATTAAATGTAGCTAAATTAAACTGATATAATGGGATAAGGCAGGTGATCTCACTAACAGCTGTGGCAGGTTCACACTAATGATGTAAATCCTTATGTTCATGAATGTAAAGTAAGGGTATGTAAACATAATGTAATTCAACACAAACATGCAGCAGTTTGCTGTAGTTTCCAGAGGTGATGGGACAAATTTCTTCACCCACCTCAAAAGGAAACGCCAGAAGAAATTAACTCCAGTTGTAACTCGCCTGTATCTCACCAACCTCTTAAAATATAAAAAGACACTTTAAAGCTTTAAAAAATACATCAAACAAAATGATGGAAAACAACTGAGGCGTCACATTTAAGCTAAAATGCTACAGACAATGTGGGATTTAAAACACTGATGCACTTGGCTCTTTTAATAACGACATCTTCAACACAAAACTGCAGTGGTTTTAAATGGTACAAACCAATGATTTAAAGATGGACAGCATGTCTGCTCTTCCTATCACTGCACTACGCTGTGACGATGAAGAAACCACCCGGCCAATTATAGACGAGATAATTTTAAACATCGATCACGACGTCTCTGCTTGTTTTTATAACATCAAATTTAAAACCGATAAAAATCAAACTAATCAGAGACATGAAGACTTGAACAAACATTAGTGTGATAAGAACGATCCTAAACTGACAGAAACATTTATCTGATGTGGACTTGGATGTTTGAGTTTGGACCATGTCCCATCTGCTACCACGGAGGTTCATTACCTATACTGAGCCACCATGCTGATGTCTTGGCCTCATAGACGACATTTCAAATTTAGAAAGATACATTAAAATTCAGATGTTGCATCATCACTGTTTGGTAAAAAGATTATGATATTTTACTGGTGGTCATCCACCCCCTTACTTCAAAGTTTTAATTTGCTTTTGTTATCCTGCACATGGTTTATGACATTTTAATGTCTGATTAAAATCAGAACACTGTTTCAAACATAACTCTGTTTGTTCAATACTGTTTGTTTTTTCCATCTTCTAGTGACGGAGACGAGAAGCGCTCAGACAGCCACCGCTCCCTGTGTGGAGAGAGTAAACTGGGCAGTGACGACTCCTTGGCCGAGTACGGAGACAGCGTCGACATCCAGTTCAACGAGGACGGCTCCTTCATCGGCCAGTACAGCGGCCGGGGCCCCGTCCCCCACGGCAACGAGAGCTCCGGCCCCGCCTCCCCCGTTAACGCCGTCCCACCTCCTCCCATTGCCCCATCCATGTCAAGCATCCTGAACCGGCCCAGCTAGACACACATGCACACACACACACACACACACACACACACACACACACACAAAGGGACAGACCACTCCTGACTACGTTGCCTGTAATGTTACAGTGTAAGAACACACACTCAAACACACACACACAGTCTCAATACATTCCACAGGTTTACGCAGTGAAGCTGTTTACAGGATGTCTCACCTTCTCTACCGTTTACACACACACACACACACACACACACACACACACACACACACACACACACACACACACACACACACACACACACACACACACACACAAGCAGACCTTCACTCTTCTAAAGGAAAGGAAAGACAGAGGGAGGTGGAGGACATGAGAGGAAGACGATGGCTTGATGTGATGAAGAGTGAGACAATGAAAAGGGAAAAATGAATTAACGAGTCGAAGTGATTTCATCTTTCATCTGTGACCAAAACGTCTCAAACATGTGTCTTCACCTGGTTCTGTTTCATCAACACATAGTCAATGCATTATCTTTTTTATATTTGTAATATTTTCATGTTTTTTACGTTTACATTTAAACATTTAATCACCACTATGTGTCTTTGCTTTCAGGCTATTTATTCACGTTATGTTTGCGTACGTGTTTGTGTGCATGCGTCTGGGAACGATTTTGCAATTTATAGATAGTGTGTGCGGCTGTCAAACCTAAGATGCATGTCAACTCCCTGAGGCAGTTAGAAAACATTTAGTTGATCTTCAGCGTATGAGTTAAAAGAGTGACAGTTACTTTACGTGTGTGTGTGTGTGTGTGTTTCTGTCTGCGTGTGATTGTTCGTGTTCTCCGTCTCTGCAGCGACGAGAGAGATCTGTTGCCTTAAAGAGTCCAGTCGAGCCTCCTCTCCTCCTCCTCCTCCTCCTCCTTTCTGTCTGTCCATCAATTTTCCCATCATCCTCCTGTTTTGCTAAGCAGGCAAAAAAAAACAAACACAGGATCAGGATTGTTCTGGTGGCCCTGAGAGCTCAACGCACTGCAGCTTCAGAAAACACACAAAAAAAACGAGAAAGTCATTTCACAAAACATCTGGACCCTGTAGGTTTTTATCTTATTATTCAAAGATGTTCATAATTAATTGTGTTGTTAGATTATGTGTTGACTAACGCTCGAAAACAACAAACCAGGATGTAAAAATAACTGATTTACTTTGTTGTCTACACAACTTCCAGTGCTGTGTTTTGTTCCTTGCAGTGCTTCAGGCTTCCAGGCGGTGTCAGCTTTTTTTTTTTTTTTTAAACAGAAATATTGCACTGAAAAAAAACCTACAAAAAAAAATCAAAAACATCAGCGTCGCATGTGAGACCTTGTTAAACTGATCTCCAATCAGACGCTTAAACACTAAACTGATTCAATCAGTTGGCCAGAAGATGTCGCCATTTCCAGCTGATCCTGAGTGATTCAGAGAGATTCACTGTTTTCAGGCCCATCGCAGAACTGAAAGACACACACACAAACACACACACACACACACATTACTGACACATCCATCATGTGGAGGCCTGTGGAGACTTCGGAGGGTCCTTCCTCTGTAGCAAAAACCCTATCGGACCCTCTGAAGAGGACGGGGGAGGATGGAGGAGGAGAGATTTGACAGAAACAAGAGAACCTGACGTATCGTTCTCTGAATGTAAATAGAAACTTGAGATTGTCATTTTTTATTTCAACTGCTTCTTTTATAAAATGATCAAATTGTACGTTTTTTTTTTTTTTTAAATAATTATCTGTTGCTCTTTGATTTTTGTACGGCAGCGCTCCTCGCTGTAGCATTTCTAATCATATGACCCAACCCACCCATCGTCTCCTCTTAGGTTTTCCTCTCGTCCTCTTAGAGACATTTAGAGAAGAGTAGAGTCATAGCGAGCAACCGCCCCCACGCCCCAACCCTTCCCCTTCAAGCTCAGTTTCTTTATAGCGCTTAGAGCTGCAGCAGATTAATGCCGACTATTAAAGTCATATCATAAATGTTAACATTTATACGTGTCGCTGAGGCAGAGCTGTTTTAACGGACACGGGTTCGACACGTGTTCTGCAGCCCTGGGTGGAGCAACGGTGGGAAACAATCGAAGGACTCGGACGGTTGGTTTGGTCACTGGTGGTGCTGCTGCTCCAACGTGAAGATGGATTTCCCACGTGTTTGACCAGAGCTGAAGGTTGAAGTTTGAACTGATTGTGGAGCAGAGAGGTAGAGACCGGAGAGACGAGAGCAGTTCCTCTCATGTCGGTGTTGACGGAGACTAAAACTAACAGTGTGTTCATCCATCGCTTGACGCTTCCTGACTTCCCTAACTTCTCTCACTAACGTGCAGGATGAAATAGTGCAGTTGTTGGGGACAATTTTCAGTGGCAGATTGTTTAAAAAGCAGAACAAGATGCGACATTAATGAAAAGTGTGGCAGTCGCACCTCAGACGTGATGGAAATACGACGTTTTGTTTGGTTTCCACGTGGTCACGCGTTCCCTCGTCATTTCAGAGGGTTTCCTGACGGTAGCCATGTCTCCATTTCATGAACTTTTGTAATGTCACCAAAAAAAAAAATCAATCTATCCAGATTTCCACTGAATGTCTTCAACTAAATGAACTTAATTTTATTCAAATTCTTCTTTTCTAAAAGAAAGAAAGAAAGTCAAATGTTTGCTACATAAAAACTTTCCAGAACCATTGAAAAAGACAAAAAAAAAAAAAAAAAAAAACAACCGAGACGAATGTTAAATTCTTTGTCTAGTTGAAGAAATAGCTTTGAATTTTCTAAACATGTGTAGCAATACATCGATGGAAACACGGCTGGTGAGAAAAACTATTTGACAATGCGTCCGTCCACCGTCCATTAACCAGCAGGTTGTTATGATGTTTCTTTGGTTGTTGAGTTGAGGTTCGAACTGTACTGAAACACCAAACCTGTCTTTGGTTCGTCTATAAATCCACAGTCGGACCTGTTGCCTTGTTAAACGTCTCCCAGGCCTCAGCCCCGTCTCCTCTCTGCTCAGACACCGATGCTGTTTGTACGACCCTGTCCGTCCGTCTCTGTTGCAGCCTTCTTTTATACATATAAAAACACGTTGGGGAAAAAAAAACACAACAAAAAAAACTACAAAAAAAAAAAAAAAAAAAAAAAAGACAAAAAAAATTTAGATATAAATAATAACAATACTGCTAACGATAACAACAACAACAGTGCTATTATCAGTTACGATGACGCGGTCAGTATTGTCATCAGTAGTGATGATATGATCAATAACGTTACACAATGAAATGAATCAGTATCACAGGATTTAGCAGGGAGATTATAGTGGTGGGAGGGCAGCTGTGATGTGTGTGTGTGTGTGTGTGTGGAGGAAGGTAGTTCAAAACACACACACACATACATACATACATATACAGGAGTGGGGGGTGTGATGGGGGAGGGGTGTACTGCAATATTGAGGTGTGCTGATGTTGTACCTGCTTGTTGCATTGTGCGCTGTTCTGTATCTGACAAACTAACCCCAGACTGTCAACTAATAATAAACATGGACTACTCATAATCCTGAACAGACCTCAGCCTCGTTTCTGGACTCTGTGTGTGTGTGTGTGTGTGTGTTTCAGACTCTGGATGTGGTGGTGGTGGGTTGGGGGTTGTAGACCCGTCAGTCTGTCTCAGTCAGTCCACGTAGTGTCAACAGGACAGGACAGTCCAGCACACGTGAAGGTGAAGCACCTGCATTGCCCCCTGGTGGCTGTTTGCAATACTGCAGCGAGACGACTCCTGATTGGTTGAGGCAGGACGTCCTGATCAGTAGCCGTGTTTCCATCACAGAAACTAACAGGTAAACTTACAGGAAGTCGACCGTTGGCGTGTGTCTCCACCAGAGTATCAGTTGCTCTGAGGCAAAACTCAGGAACCTTATCGGGAGAAAAAGAGTCCCTGTCTGGGGGTAGGTTCTCTGTTTGGTCCCACAAAAGTTCTTGGGCGAGGTTTTAGGTTGACTCAGTGGTTGGTTGTAACTCAAGACGGTTCACGACTCAGTCAACAAAGAAGCACCATTTTAAAATCCCAGTGGCAGAAACGTATGAATAAATAGTTTCTACTTACATCCCGTTAGTGATCGGGGTCTTACCTTCGCTCTACAAGGACTGAGTGAGACGACGTTCCGGAAAAGTTCCCGGTCCCTAAATTTTACCAGGAACTTATGGGTGAAAACATGGCTATTGGCTCCAAATGTACAAAACACAAAACACTTTGTGTCAGCGAGGCCGACCATGAGGTGGAGGAGAGTGAGGAATCAGATCATTAAAGAAAATAAAACAGTTTGAGATGTTATTTTACTCATATATGTCAACACATCTTGGACAGGATAATTTTATTATTTATTTAGTGGTTGAATGATCTCAGAGTCAAAACTGTTCAGAAAATGTTTCGTTTTCTAAAGATAAAATCATCCTATTAAACTTTCAACTCCAGACCACACAGCACTGTGGATGGTTTGTTCATAAATTAATAATTTGATGTTAAATTTATATTGAGCTTCATTTTATCCATTGACGAGTTAATTAGTCGTGATTTTAAATAAACAAACTCATGTTTGAATTTAAAGACAAATGTTTGTCCTGTTTAGATCAGTCATGTTTAAAAATGTTGTTCTTGTTGTTAATTGGTGGATTTATAGTAGAATCCATCATTAGCAGAGACCTTCGGACCAAGAGAAGACGACGGTTAAAGACGTCAGAGGAGAGAACGTTAACTATGAGACGGACGTAGTCTCACTGTTTTCAGTCGGTCAGAGAGAAGAACAAGAACATAATAGTCAAGTTCAATCTGTGTGAAACAGAAAGAAACTCTCTACATGGAGAAATAACACGAGCAGTTTAAAGAAACATCTAGAGCGGTGACACGTTAGTACTCAGCTAACACACAAGAGAAAATAGAGATTATATAGTTATTAGCAGCATTAAGCTCCTACAGTCACATCGCCCTCCACTGGATGTAGAATGAACTGCAGTAAAACACATTGATCATGTTAGAAGACGAGTCCTGTTTCTACTGTTGTTTTGGTCAAAGTGACTCAGAAGTGATGTTATGTTACAGTTTAGAGACAGTGATGTAATAATGTAACTAATTACTTTGAAATAACAGTAACTAGTGATTAATAATGAATTATATGTTGTCAATAACTTGACCAACACTGATCACTGGGAGGGAGCAGTGCTCAGTGCTGCTCCCTCCTCTTCCTCAGGAGGAAGCCGGATACAGACTGGTTGGAGTTGTTTACTAACGAGGGTTAAACCTGGAGGACCAGTTTCCTTGACTCACGGCGTGAGTGTGTGTGTCGGAGGGAATACTAAACCAGTGGGACCAGCCTGAGGCGGAGGACCGACGGTTGAGGACTAGCTGATGCGCTGCAGCCATCAGATCAACGGAGCAGAGGCAGCACACACTCCGCACATGACACACACACACACACGGTCCACCAGGAATAGATCCGCAGGATGAACAGAGGCGCGGTTTCGCAGGACGGAGCGGAGCCTCAGGGGGGCGCGGGAAGGACGCTCCGGTTCCAGCGTCCACACGGTGAGTGACAGCAACATACACAAGCGCACACAGGCGCGCGCGTGCCAGCAAGTATGCGTGCATGAATTGCGTTATGCAATAAGCTACAGACACGTGCATGCGCTGACTTCCTTTTTTCGTCATTCATTTATGGAAGTGAGAGAAAGGAGAGTGGAGCTGCGCGTGCGCGATGTTGTTGATCGCGCTCATTGATTAATGTGCAAAGCGCGTGCGGTCACCGTGATCACGGATCATTCACCGTGTCCGCCGCGCGCTCATACATACACACTGCACCATTATGTAAGTCCCGCCGGCGGTGAGGGGGTCTCGCGGAGCTCTGTGGAATTTTGGGAGGTGGCCAGAAGACGGCGGAGCATGTGCCCTGGATGTGTCTGCCCGTGCTGCAGCGCGCGCGGCGGACACGGTGAAGTGGAGGTGGGGGTTCCTTTCTCCCCCCGGTCAGTGAACTAACAAACCGCCTGGAGGGCGGGCGGGGGAGGGGGTGTGAGAGAATTATTTTGGGGGTTAGTTCTGTAACGAGGAGCCACCCACGTGGCTTCTTAGTTTGGTCTCAGTCTGAAGAAACTAATGGAGTCCAGACAGAACGTGCGTCCGGTGCGGCGGCGCGTGCGGTGCGAGAGCACAGGTGAGGTTCGATCCTATGAGGCTGAGACACACACACACACACACACACACACACACACACACACACAAACTAAAATTATGGGACCTATTTTCTGTTCCCATAATGCTTGTGTGTAAACAGATTCAACTACACACACACACACACACACACACGCCTCATGACTCAGTTATCAAACATTTTTTTAGTTTGTGTGGAAAATGGTGAACTCTGCTTCTAGTAACAGCTGCAAGAGGAAGTTCGTGGTTCATGTAGTAACAGTAATAATATTCTAACCACAATCTTTAAGATTAATCTAAAATTAATCTGATGCACAGCAGAGGTAAAGTAACTGAGTATGTACTTGTGTGGTTTAACTGTGACTGTCAGATGAATTTAACAGAATAAAACGGTGAAGATCTCTAGAAAGTTTACTACACACTCAGAGTCATCGAGTACTTCACCTCTGATTACCTGACATTTGTACTTTAGAGTTGTACTTTTACTGAACGCTTCAAATTCAGGACCAGCTGTGATATTACTGTGCAGGCTGATGGCTTTAACACGTGTGTGTCCTCACAAATATGCAATAACTACACACACACACTGATGCAACACATCACATTAGTCATCTAACAACATGACAATAGAGCTGCTCAGCATGTTTACAGCTCGTCACTTCCTGCATGCAAAGGTGTGGAAGTTCGTGCTCTGTGATTGGTTGATGAGCAGCTGACGTGACTGACTGACGGCTCAGCCGACCAATCAGAGAGCGTCGGTCCTCAGCGGCGAACCAAACAGGTGTGTTTAGTGACGAGCTGCTCTGTCTCCGCCTCTTCTCTGACATCATGTGAGAAAGTTCAAAAATCAGTACGCTGGTCTTCATTCTTCCTTGTTAACACACACACACAGATAGACGGTACAGTGTCACACACACTCACTGGGCTGCAGATGTCATGTCTGAAACACAAAGGAAACTGACTCAGAATCCACTGGAGAAAACGTGGGTGCCATGGATGAAAGGCAGGCTGAGCCAGCGCCGCGGCTGTGAGTACTTCACATGTGGACGCCGCAGCTTTTCCTTTTGTTTCAGAGCGACAGGTTGATACCTGTGTGTTGCAGGGATGATGTCAGACATATTTGACAGTGTAACCACTCTCATTTGCTGAATGTGTCTTTGAATGTGTGGTTTTTTTTATTTTGTTGAGACTGTGTCAGACTGTGTGTCGACATCACGGCGAGAGACCGGAAGGACGTTCACCCCAGAGGTTCACTACGACGCCACGTGTACACTGTTCTCATGACCCTGCTGTGAAAATCACCAGCAGCAATTGTCAACATATGTAAATATTAGTTGCTGCAACGCTTCAGGAGGTTTTCACAGTGTAATGACTTTTAAAGACTTTATAATCAGTCACTGGTTGAGTCCAGAGGGTCAAGAGGTCACGAGGTCATGAGCTACAGACGTGTGAAGTTGATCCACCTCAAACTTTCTTTTAAATAATTTCCACCACTGTTGATTGGATTCTTGAAGAATCATTAGTGCGTCGCTGAACAAACATCGAGTTGAACATTGTTGTCAGTCGAGGCCAAACTCAAGACACGACCTGAAGCAGATGTTGTGTTGCGTTATTCATGTGACTTTCCAAGGATGAAAGGTAACGTGATCGTAATGTTGTTAGTCAGTGTGACGGTTAATGATCCTCACAGGGTGAATGAAGGGTCTCTAATGCCTCCACTGTCACTTGTAAGATCAGAGTCTACGACCTGGAGATGTTGGATTCATGAAGGACGAGTTCAGCGACACAATGTTGTGTAACGATTTACAACAGTCCTTCATGGTAGTTTTCGACCGTTTGGCCGGCGTGTTCAAGGAGTTACCCAATCAGATAAACCCTGGCCATTTAAAAAGCTGCTGTAGTCGTAATGATGGCGTCATGAACTTGGAAGGAGGAGCTTTGTAGAAAAGGTGACCAGACTTGTATCATGAACCTTTAAAGTAAAGTAGAGTAACAGTACTCACCTGTCCTGACCGGAGAACTGTCCTTCACTTTGTATCACATTGGTCCAAACAGGCCTGAATGTTGGCAAAAGATGTTGATCAGTGGGTTGAAGTGACAGTTTAATGGACGTCATTGTAGTTTAATATCGAAGGCCAATGAATGTTTGGTTTGATGAACAGTCAGAAACCCAAAGATTTTCTGGTAACACACTAACAGGATAAAGAAAATGACATCGGAGAAACTGATAAATGACAGAAATGGTTGTGTGTGTTTACATCCATTGACAACATTTAAATATATATAAAAGCATCAACTGTTGTTTACTTACCATCTATAAAAGTTCTTTTATTTCTATGACGTTAGCCCACTAGCAGCCGTTTAATCAATTAATACCATAGAAATTTTTTTTTCTAAAACTTCAGTATTTTTTGAAAACTACCATCTAAAACCTGAGGGTTTTAACTAAATCCTGTATGTGTCGACCTCTGCAGCAGATAGAGACATGAAACAAAAAATACTGTGAGTTCACATCTTTGTCTTAGAGGTTAGATGATGTTTTACCTCTGGACAGAGCTAAGCTAACTCTCCTGCTCCCAGTATTTATACTAAGCTAAATTAAAAAGGCTGCTACCCATAAGGTCAAACTTGTTTAAAGTTTGATTTCCTCCCGTCTGAACGTTGATCAGTACACCTTCTATTCAGCGCTGCAGCAGGTGATTATCATACTTGTGGTTTTCAACCAGGCTCACTGGTTTTTACGCTTGCACCGGCACAGACCTGCATTATCAATGAGAATCCAAAGACAACATGGGATGTTAAACACCAATATGTATGTTTGTTTGTTTCAGCGTCGGTGCCTCAGTTCACCAACTCCCCGACCATGATCGTGATGGTGGGACTACCGGCGCGCGGGAAAACCTACATCTCTAAGAAGCTCACCAGATACCTGAACTGGATCGGGGTCACGACCAGAGGTATCACCTGACGGTGCAGGATTTCACTGGGCTGGTGCTGCACTGACCTACGCACTGCCCTGATCGTACCCAACATCATTACACACCTTAGACCGGGATGAATTAGAAACAAAGCCACATTGATACAGTTTGTCCAGTAGAGAGCAAGTTGTTGTTTTAGTTTGAAAACAGGTATTATACAGTTTCTCTGAGCTTCACAGTTCTAGTTTGTATTGTTCATCATGCACAAACTAATTTGTACCTCTTTATACTTAGTATCAAGTGGTTATATACCAGCTTATTCTGGGACGACCTTATTGTCTAATTCAGAATAAGATGAAATTGGTTGTTTACAGCATCTTGGCACTGATGCACGGAGATGGAGATCTTAGTTAACACATGTTTAATGCAGCAAACCAACATTCTACATTGATATAATGTTAATAATATGTCTAATAATCCATCTATCTATTTATCCATCTACCTACCTACCTACATAGCCATCTATCCATCAATTATAGCATATAGAAAATACAGAAACGTGAACGTCCCACTGTCCTTACTCAGATGCAGTCGGTGAAGGACGGGACATCATTATTACCTGTCAAACATCAGTATGTTCATCGTAGCTTCATGTCGAGATCAGCAGCTTTCTTGTGTTGTGATGATTGTAACAGCGTACAACGTTGGGCAGTACCGGAGAGAGGCCACACGTTCCTACAACAGCTACGAGTTCTTCAGACCCGACAACGAAGAGGCCATGAAGATCCGCAAGTATGAGGCTTAGAACATAAAGCAAACACATAAATGTGTCTGAAACAGTTTAAAGTGTCTGTGAGGGAAGAGATGAATCATTTATCTTTTTGTCTGGTTACACAGAGCCTGCGCCATCGCTGCCCTGACAGACGTGTGTGACTACTTCACCAGAGACATGGGTCAGGTTGTGGTGAGTGAACACAGACAACAACAATACACAATAATCCACTGTTGATATATTCATCATGTAAAAAGGTTTTAGGAGAAATCTTTAGATGTGAAGATTGACATGATACATCTTTAAAAAAACTCAATTTTCTCATCTTCGTTTGCAAGAAAAGTTTCTACCTATAGGAGAGACCTAGTTGTTGTCAGTGAGCCTGGCTACATAAACAGGGACATCATTTATTCGTTGTTGTAGTTTCCAAAATAAAGACAAAAACTGGAATATCCTGTTCATACAAATGTGACTCGTGATGTTAACATGTTTTTTAATCCAAACAGAATCATTAACTAACCTCAGTTATCTCTCTAAGGTGTTTGACGCCACCAACACGACTCCAGAGCGGAGGGAGGTGATCCTCAGCTTCGCTAAAGAAAACGGTTACAAGGTTTGTTTGTTTATTTAGTTTTTTTCTGCTTCGTCTCAAAGTGGAAAGTTTAAATGATAATAAGATGAATCAACATCTCTTCTCTCTGTTCACACCTGAACAGGTTTTCTTTGTGGAGTCGATATGTGATGATCCAGAGATCATCGCAGAGAATATCAAAGTAAGTGTGTGTGTGTATGTGTTTTTCCTACATTGTGGGGACTCAAACCTGTCTACACACTCACATGACCCACTTGTCTCGCTTATGGGGACAAAAAGCAGGTCCCCATAATGTAAAAAAACAAAAATGAAGGTGAAGACATGACTTCAGGTTTGGTTCAGGTTGGGGTCGGGTTTAGATAAAGGTTTGACAAGTGGTAGCAACAACTGAAATCTCTAGGGTTTCCAGGAAATGAATGAAGTCAATGAAATGTCCCCTGAAGGCATGAAAACAAAGACTGTGTGTGTGTGGATGCAGTGTAAACACTATGCTTTGATCCAAGAGCTGTGAGTTTGTGGTTTGTTGTTGGTGGAACAGCCTGATCTGAACGGGTCCAGGTCACGTGTGTCTTGGCTTTTATTCCAAAACTAGAGTCGACACATATGGAGAACAGTTCTCCCGCTGGTTTCTATCTGCTACTTCCTCTTCCCCTTTTTTGTTTTTTCTTTTTTTGTCTGATGTTCAGTTCATATTAGCTGAAGTTGCAGTTTACTTCAGTTTAATACTTAAAAAAATAACAAAGTCGGGCGTCTGGACGACCGAGTGGCAAAGGTCCAAAACACGCTGGCGTATGTGCTGTGCAGTTGTTCGCCGGTTCGAGTCCCGACCGAGTCGACCTTTCCTGCGTGTCCTTCCCTCTACATTATCTCTGATTAAAGGCAAAAATGTCCAAAAAAAATAAAAAAAGAAAAATAACAAAGCCCCTTTAACTACATTTAAATCATCTGTTTTTTAAAATATTTTTATACATGTTTCTTGTCGGTAACATCTGATACAGACTGAGACAAAACAACAGGTGTGATTGACTGTCAACTTTAAAAAAAAAACAAACAAAAAAAAGCGATCTACTTTACTTTTGAGGCGACAGGAAGTCCTTTTCTTTACTCTGCAGCCAACCAGCCCCTGACTCTCACTGTGCAGCTTTTGTTATTGTTCTGGAAAAGCTCCTTTCCTGGGTTTAGTCTGGAGACTCGGCTGAAACTGAAAAAGACAAAGACTTGTTTACTTGTTTAAACAGTGTAGTGTGATCACATGTGAGCAGCTGAGATGAATGAAGGTACATGCAAATCAAAAGCTACAAGTGAGACATGTTTACAGGATGTTTACAGGATTTACAGGACGTCGTGTCTGTGGTGATGTCGTTCTTCGATTTCTGCCCCGTTTTTAAAAATAGCAAGTGAAGCTGAGCAGCCCGGACTACACCGACTGCGACAAAGAGGAGGCTGTGGCCGACTTCCTGAAGAGGATCGAGTGTTACAAGTTGACCTATGTGCCGCTGGATGATGACAAGGACAGGTGACGACAGCACACACTTCCTCTTTACACCCACACTCACCACAGAATTTACATCCAGCACTTCTCCATGTCACAAAGCTCTGATGTTCACAACACGTTGTGAAAACAGGTTCCCCTACACTACAGCACCAAATGTAGATTCATCCGCAGCTGAAAATAGTCCCCAAAAAACTCTTCATTGACTCCTGTTTGATCAACACTTACAACTCAACTACATTACAGTGTTTTGATGAATTTATAGAGTTATAGAATTTATAGTACAGTATTTTGTGTCTTGTATCCTTTTTTTCAACACACCTAAACAATATGATGAAATAAATATTATTTTAATTTAAACCGCTGTATAAACATGTCTAAGCAATAATCATCTAAAATATTAGTTTTTTTTAATTAATTGTTTTTTATCCATTTTTGCGACGTTCTTGTTACATTCTGGTCACAGTAAAATTTAAAAACATCATCAGCTTTAGTTCTGCATCACACACCTGAACATCCAAACACACAGTTTGACGTCTGAACCCTCCACTTTCTATACACACCGGTGGGAATATCTGATGTTGTGTCAGCGGCACGGATCATAAACATGATACAGAAAAAAAAAAATACACATAAAATACTCAATAGTATAAATATCGACAACATCAAGGTGTTTGCAAAGCAAATAAGACAAGATGTTGTATAAGCTAACATGACGACACCCATGATGATTGTCGTGTTGCACGTTGCTTTTGAGGGTGAGAGGGAAGTGTGTGTGTGTGTAACAGAGTCAATACAAACTAAAATTAACTTAAATTAACATGATTAAATTAATATGAGAGACGTAACTTATGATCTGCTACGTTAACTCACAAGTTTCAGCCCCAAAGCAAAAACTTCATCGAGTATCGAGAAGGAAGGTCAGAAAGCACCTGAGAGACAAAACATCACGTTATTGGTTTTACTCATCGGGAGCCTTCAACAGATCATCAGACTTATTAAACTCCGCTGACTCAAAGTAACAGTTGTTTACTTGTCGTCTTCACACAGGAACTTGTCTTACATCAAGATCTTCAACGTGGGCAGCAGGTACCTGGTGAACCGGGTCCAGGACCACATTCAGAGCAGGATAGTCTACTACCTCATGAACATCCACGTCACGCCGAGGTCCATCTACCTGTGTCGCCACGGAGAGAGCGAACTCAACCTGGTGGGTCGCATCGGTGGAGACTCTGGGCTGTCGGAACGCGGAGCACAGGTGAGGAGACGAAGTATCTGAGGTTGGACCATTTATATCAGAGAACCTTCCTCCAACACTCATGTTCCATGTGTGTCAGTTTGCCAGTGCTCTGGGTACGTACATGCGTGGACAGTGTATCAAAGACCTGAAGGTTTGGACGAGCCACATGAAGAGGACCATCCAGACCGCCGAGGGTCTGGGAGTCCAGTATGAGCAGTGGAAGGCCCTCAATGAGATCGATGCTGTGAGTGTCTTCGTTCACAGATTGACATGTATCACATATTGTGATTTTAAAGAAATAAACATGTAAGTGATTCTGTTTCTGCTTCAGGGCGTCTGTGAGGAGATGACATATGAGGAGATTCAGGAGAATTACCCAGAGGAGTTTGCACTGAGGGACCAAGACAAGTATCGCTACCGTTACCCTAAAGGAGAGGTGAGTGCAGTCTGACCGGCAGCAGAACCTGTGTGACAGAACCACAGATCAACGTACTGTATCTGTCTTTTCATCAGTCCTATGAAGACCTGGTCCAGCGCCTGGAGCCGGTCATCATGGAGCTGGAGCGTCAGGAGAACGTGTTAGTCATCTGCCACCAGGCTGTGATGAGGTGTCTTCTCGCCTACTTCCTGGACAAGAGCGCCGGTGAGGAGACATGACTGGTTAAACATTCAGGATGAGCTGTGATTGACTGTGATTCTACAAACAAACTGTTTTCTGTTTGTGTCAGATGAGCTTCCCTACCTGAAGTGTCCTCTCCACACGGTTCTGAAACTCACCCCAGTCGCCTATGGTCAGTTTTGATCTTTTCACACGACGGCAGCTTCTCTTTCATTTCCTCATCTATCAGTAGCACATCAATTCCCAGGGACTGTGGGACATGCTAACGATTGCCGTTATATTTTATTCAGGAATGTATATCCCACTCAGGATGATCTGTAATAATTTATCCATCACTTAAGTCTCTCATCAGTCTCTTTGTTTGTCTTTCACTCAGGTTGTAAAGTGGAGTCCGTCTTTCTCAACATTGAAGCTGTCAACACACACAGGGACAGACCAGAGGTAGACGCATTTTCTTCCTCCTGAGAGTTTTTATCCACATTCAACCCCAGACGCAGCCTCGGTTCGAGATCAAAAAGTAGCTCATCACAATGACCAATAACCGATCAGCTACAAACACATTTCCAACAACCTGAACATCACACAAGTGGAACTGGATAAAAGTAATGGACAAATGGTTGAAACATCCAACAACAACAACAACAAGAAAGAAGTGTAAACAAAAAGAAAGTTTATCATAATGGTGTCTAATATGTAAACCCAGATATCTCACTACCAAGTTGATCATTGATCATAGTTAGAGTCCAGCAGAAGAAGAAGTGTTGACCTGTTGAGAGCTGCCTCCACAGTCAGCAGACAGAAAGTTAATCAGTTGTTAACAAAATTAATTCTTCTCTGATCTAGATGTTTGACACTTTACATCGATTTTGATGAGAAGTCAAACTCACACTGTAAAAACTTGGTGCGGAGAGCAAAAGGACAAACATTTGGTACAAAAACAAAAAGACGAATCTGTTGTACTTTTACAGACATGTTCATAAACACACACTGGCATCAGATAAACACAACGAGTTTGTCTCTTTTTCAGAACGTGGACGTGGACAGAGACCCGGCGGAGGCATTAGAGACAGTCCCAGACCACATCTAGAGAAGATAAAAAACAAACAGGGAGCTGGTTCTTATTTCCATCCACTCTGATGGAAAGTGGCCTTTTTAATTTAAATAATCATAGTGATCACTGTTGTTGTGCTCATTGATGCAAAGTGGGAATCTTTGCAACAATGAACGTGAGACATTTGTCCTACAGCTGCCTATTTCCTTTTTAAATGCACTTTATAATACAAGGCTCAGGCCAAATGTCAGTTATATGAAGCAGAAGGGTTAGCTTAGCTTAGCTTAGCTTAGCTTAGCTTGGCACCGAGATTTAAAGCAGGGAAACGGTAAACCTGGCTCTGTTTGAAGGTAATAAAAATCCTAGTATAAAAAACAAACTAGTAGACTAGAAATGTCAGTGACTCCAGCTCCTAAACCAATGTTAGCTTTGATTTCTATCTCTTCTTTGTTCTATTGAAGTTAGCATGCAAATCAGATGACGCCAGTCCGACCGGTTGAATCAACCGTCTAATCTTCCCTGAAGAACTCGTTTTATAACCTCTCAGCTTGAACTTTCTACAGCTAGCTTAGCCGCGAGTTGGTCAACAAGTAGCCTGCAGTCGTCTGTCAGTAGTAAATGGACCACTCCTGGAGTTTGTTGCCTTCAGATTGAGCCGGGTTAACTGATCCCTCCGTCTCTGGTCTTGATGCTAAGCTACAGGTTCACATTTAGTGCACAGACACGAGTGGTATCGATCTCCTCTTCTCTAAATATCAAACTCTTCCTTAAACTTGAACTGACCTTTAGGTTTGAGTCACTTTGGTCTTGTTCAGACTGTCGGTCCAAGTCCATCCAACCCACGTTTGGAGGTGGTTGAAACCATGAGTCATAACTGATTCCTAGTTGAACGTTTCTTTAGCATCATTAACACTTCAACACAAGATAACCACATCACATCCAGAGAGTAAAACCTACCTCCTCCATCGCTGGGTTTGTCTGGTGCTGTGCAGATGTCAGACCTAAGATCAGTGATGTCTGGACACAAACCCAACGTGACGCCGGGAAACGTCAGCGCAGACAGTTCGTCCTAAACAAATCAGATCTCTGTGCAGTCTGAACGAAGCCCATGTGTCATGTTTTCTTTATTTGTGTTCACAGAAGTGAAGCATTGGCATATCCGACCGACACTGATGTTTGGTTTTTGTGTGGACGTGGTTTCAGTCGTCATTGTCGTGTTTGATTTCGGTCTAAAAACCGAATGAGAGAATTCAACACACAAGACTGAACAAACCACAACCTCCACCGTTCTGTTACAGCTCAAATCAGACGGGACATTTGGCACTTTAACTGCCCGATACCAAGACGTGCCTCCTGTAACTGAGACGACATGATTACTCTATGCACCACACACACACACACACACACACACCGTTGTTGTTGTATGTTTTCAACAGATGTTGGTCATTTTAATAAGACACATTAGGGATCTGGTGCAATACTAATAATAGTGGTGCAGCGTCAGACTTTTTTTTGTTTTTTCTTGCCTGGCCGTTGAACCGTTGATGGTGGAGGGAGGGGGTGGGGGGTGGAGGGGTCTGGATCACGAAGCCAGTTCAGCTCGAACCTGGTTCAGAAAGAGGCGGCGTTATGTTCTGGATGAAACAGCGACACCTGTGGACAAATGTAGCTGCAGTGAAAGTAGAGGACAAACATGATCACAGAACAAACAAATATGAAGTAGTTATCATAATAATCAACCTTTACACAAACATGTTGTTTACAACAGTATGGAGCCACAGAGGAGCCAATACGACAAATGAACAAATAATGAAAAGATACAGTTTAAAATATCAAACATTTTGTGAATTATTATGAAGTTACGCTTCAGTTTTTACAGAAGAATCACATTTAAATATGAATTATCAAGTTTATCATCTATTCTAATAATCTAAGAACTATAGGACTTATTCATTTAATGATACTGGTCACTTTGATGTTCCACATACAGATGTTTTGGTGCTAATACTCACCCACCCACCCACCTGACTCACCCACTCACTCACTCACTCACTCGTTTCTGTCTGAACCAGCTACTGAGCCCAACGACGACTTCGTGGTACCGACCCTGTTAAGATTTTAAAATTTACAGGATGTTTGTTTCACCTGAGGGAGCAATAGATTATAAAAATAGAATTTCCTCAGGGGATCATTAATGTGAAAAAAACAAGCGAAGCCAGTGTAAATACACACGTGTACGTCTTCCTACACAATGTGACGAGCATTGGTACCGAGTCTGAAACCTTTAAAACGGTGGGATGTAAAGGCCACGGCGGAGGCGGCGCCGCCGTGTGAGACGTGTTCTTGCACCTGTTTGTCTTCTGTGAAATGTAGCAACACAAGTGATTCGTCCACGTGACTCATCTCATGTGTGAGACACAAGTGAATGAAGAAAAACACTGTCGATCAATGCAAATCATCCGTGTTCGATGTTGTAAAAGATTTTATTTTGTGAACTTGAGTCAAATAACTGTAATAATGTTAAAGTCCAGGCAATAAAATAAAAAATGGAAATCAATTACAATGAAATGTCTTTGTGATATTAAACTATTAACGTGGATAAAAAAGAAACTAACACGAGGATCAACGAGATCATAATCGTGTTTCGTTCAGTAACTGAATCTCTCCGCACAAACATTCAGGAAGTATAAACATTCACACTGATGCACTTTCTCCAACGGCGGCCAGAATAAATTAAACTAAAACAAAAACGAGACACAGAAACCCAACGTTGGTGCAGTTATCTCTGGCTGCTGGTGCCGGGCTGGGTGGAGGAGGTGGCGTGGGCCTCCCTGTACTGCTGCGTCCAGCTCTGAGGCTCCTGATCGTGAAGCTGAGATCAGAGTCTTCGTTAGTCGTTTGTATTGAAATGTATTAATTATATTTTGAAGTAACTTCAGGCAGCTTCGCTCCGTTCGTCTTCACGGTAAAAAAAAACAACAGATACTTACTTCACCCACGAACTCCAGGATTTTGGCTTTTGACACTTCGACCTCGGCTCGTTGACCCCAACGAAACTCGTGCTCGGCCGGCTCCGTGTGAGGGATTCGTACGTACTCCAGGTACCTACACACACACACACACACACACAGTTAACACACAAAACAAAAACAACTGCTTCTGTCACAGTTGAAAAAAAGAACGAACAACAATTGAAGAGTTAAAAACACTAAAAAGTAAAAACAGAAAAACAATATAATAATGAAATAGAGCTGAGTCGAGCGTTTGAAGACAGAGACATAAAAGTATTTTTTGCATTTGTGGTTTAAAAACACTCTTGGTATTGAAGAGCAGATGGTAACAACATGTGCTCTGTATAAAGAGGGTGAGTTGGTAAATGCAGATGGTTTTGTTGAACATCTCTTGGTTAAAAGTTTCAGTGAAACGACTGAACTTGACTCCAACACACAGTCCCTCCAGGATTCAGCTCTTTGTTTACATTGTTGAGGTTTAATTCTTCTGATTTCACAGCAACTTTTCTAAAAAAAAGTTTGCAGTGTTTTGCTTTAGTTAAGTTAAACGGAAATAGTTACGATCGCAACATCGTGAAGTTCTGGACATTAAAGTAACAAAACAACACTGAGACATTGAGTGTTTGGAGCGAGCGGCGGTCCAGAACCACTGAGCTGTCGTGGTCCGGCTGTGTCCACTCTCCTGTTAATCTGTGGTGTGGTATAAACCAGAGTCTATGGTCTGACAGACACCGGCTCTGAACACACCAGTGGAAGAAGGCAACGCCAGCGAGGATCGAACCCAGAACCTCCTGATGGCAGATCACAGATCAGCTCGATTAGACGACTGAGCTAAACGTCTACATCTGGAACATGTGACCTGATCGTTCTCAGGAGGAGGGAGACTGTGAGGGAATGTTTACCTTAAATGTCATGTAAATGAGGTCGTCGATCCGACAACAACATGGCTGCTCAGATTCAACCTGGTTTCACATGTAAATGTAGAAAACTTTCCCTGTAACAACTCACCTGAGACGACGTGATCGTTCTTACCTTTGACGCACAAACTCGTCTGTGACGACTTTCTTCACGTCGCCAAACTCATCGTGTTTCTCTCTGAAGAAAGTGAAGAGAAACAAAAACACGTCATGAATCTTAATTAATAATCAGGTGTAAACTTCACGTGTGCAGAGCGAACACAGCCTCACCCGGCGTCAACGCGCAGCTTCTTCAGAGTGTTCCAGATGAGGTCTGGAAAATCAAAGACAAACACATTTTTTCATTAGAAAATTCATTTAAAAAGCCGAGCGGACTAAAACCAGAATGTGTCCGATTCCCGTTTAAAACTCACTTTCTCTGACGACACCTCCCTTCATGAAAATAACACTCAGGATGACAAACAGCAGACCCATCTTTGGATTAGTGGGACAACTGAAGGAGACAAAGACTCAACACGTTCGTACTGTGATGCTTCAAACCAATACAGCGTCTTTAGAAACAGTCTCCTGAAATTTGATGGTTGGTTTGAGTCAAACAGTGACGATGGACACTTCTCACTCTCAATGACGCCATCTTGGCTACATAAAGGGTTTGTACATATTTTATTCACCAATTTTCCATGTCTTTTCCATGACTATATTCATCCCTGAATGAAATATATGCATGAAATCTAAAAAATAAACCAGGGTTTAATTCGAGCCGGATCCTGCTGGAACAGGATCCGGCACGTCTGACGTTGGATCCGGGACCTATTTCATTGGATCTGCCACCTTCATGTCACAATGATAATAAATAAATGAATGTTTGTTTAGTGCTCAGTTTTGCTATCGATCTTGTTAGTCTTCATTCCTCATGTTTGTGTGTTTGTGCATATTTAGATGCATTTTAAGGTGAACACCTGATCCTCCACCACGTCCTCAAATGACAAAACGCTTGTAAAAGTACCGACATGAGTAGGAAGAAGCACATCTTTGAATACATACACGACGCAGTTTGTTTCGTATTTTGTTGGTGAGTCTACTGCACATCACAACGAAATTTGTAAAAATTACAAGCGTGACAGCGGCAGACTGATATACAGGATGTTGATCAACTTCAAATCAACCAGGCAATTATTGCAAAGTGAAGGGAACAATCATGATCATCATCATCATCATCATGTTTCCAAAACTTTTCCAGGTCTGGAAAATTACATTTTCAAATTTCATGACTTTACATGGAGCATCAGCACCTGTAAGACTGTACTAGTCTTACTAGTGCGTACTAGCAGAAGCAACCACATACACAACTGATCATGTGAACATGAGCTCAGATAAATCCTAAAATGACTGATCAGACAGATCACTCCCTAGTGGACATGTACAGTCATCTGATCACATCTGATCACATCTGATCACATCAGATCGTAGGAAACACAGTGGAACCGGTCAATACACCGTCCTGGTATCAGTTTGTCTTTAATAACACGTTCATTAACGGTCTGAAAACACAGTGGTGGATACTCACTTGATGGGCGCGGTTCCCTCCACTGTCTCCAGCTTATTAACGAGTATGTATGTGTGAGTTTTGGTGTCGATTTCAACCAGTTTAAGACCAAAAACCTGGTTGACGGAGCGGAAAAGAAAAACGTTGAAACAGGATTTGGTTTCGTGACATTTCTTCATTATAACTCGACAACAGCTGATCCTGTCAGACTCAACATACCTGGTCAAAAACACGCACGGCCCTTTTCATGATCTCAGGGTAGATGTTTCTATAATCTTTGATCACGTGTTTCACAAGGTCTGAAGAGACATAGAGAAACCGACCGGTCAGGAAACGTCATGAAACGACTCCTCGTGCACAGACACTGAACTTTTCACTGCTCCCATGAACTTCACCTGCTCGACGAATGGGAATTTTCTTCTGATCCTTCACCAGGAAGAACTGCACCACCTCCGCCGTCTGCAGGACACAATAGAAAACATTTAGGAAAACCACTATTCTGGCTTTTCAATCATTTCAAACGACACTGATTCTTCTCCCGTGTCATTTACCTTCTGGTCGACCTGTGCAGGCGTGAGCTTCTCCAGTCCTCTCTGGACCTGCGACGTACTCGGCTGAGTGAAGGTTGTGTCATCGTCGTCTTCCTGAGACACTAAAGCCCCAGATTGTCTCTAAATGTAGAAACATACATTTAACTTTACGCTTCAACTGACTTGATAATATGACGTCATAAATAAGTGTCTGAAAACACATATTTAAACCATCAACCCCAGAAATGCATCATCACTTCCATCACAGCTGAAATGAGCCGAACATGTCGACAGACACTTAACTTCTTAGCTCCACATATTCACATGTAGTCAACTTGGAGCAGGCTGCAGTTTGTAGACACCAAACCCGAAATCTTCTGACTTACTTGAATAATCAGAGATCAGACAAAACTCAAATTCCTTCAGTTTGGTTTGTCATGTTTACAAACGACCACATTGAGTATAGTATTGACTCATGAGCATAAATAATAATGGTTCAGAAACAACAACAATCTTGAAAAAATCTTAGTAGGAGTACAAATCCCCCGACCCAGAACCCTCGTCCCCCCAAACACTCCACCACTGCCCACCCGCCACTACATCACAGAAACAACCATAATACTTTCAATTAAGTTTTATTTAAAGACCAGTCCAACTAAAACTTAGGGCGGGGCGCCGTGAAAATATATATATATATAAACACTATCATTATTGATTATTAATAAGTATTACTATTATTAATAGTTCAATGATTCATTCATCCATTATCTTACTGGGTCGCACCAGGTCTAATTGTTTATTAACCATGTGTGACATTAAACATGAATTTTTATAAATGTTTATTTTTTTCAGGGGTGACATGTACTTCCACACTTACTAGTCTGTTCCAACTGTACATGATGTAAATGGCAGTGAGATGTGCAGACTCTCTATGGAGTATTGGACTTCCAAGGTGAGCTGAGGAAACACTCTCGCAATTGAGAAACGGCCAAGTTACATGTATCAGTGCTTCAGTTTATGTGTAGGGACCCTATTCATGCTGCTGCTGAAGTGAAGTGATATTTTGAGCTTTATTATTGGTTAAAAATGACTATTTAGATACGTTTGGCTGACTGCCCCATTTACTTTCATTGTTAACTATTTGGTTGTGAAAACAAAAGACGGTCAAACTGGATATTACTTCAACCAATGTAAAATATCTGTTGAGGGGAGTTTGACTCTTATTTGTGGTGAAATAGACTCTGGGTTCATGTTCCTCTGGATGTCACTTTAAATAATCACTGTATTGACCCGAATATAAAACGGTATTTTTTTAAAAAAGTCAGGTCGTCTTATATTCAGGGTCCAGAGACCCGGGGGTCTAAACCAACAGGTGACGTCAAACGTCTTTTTTCCCCAAACGAGTCAGAGCTTCTTCTTCTCTCACTCACCAGAGACGTGGACAGATTCAGAGACTCACTAGAAAACAGTGACTCAATCATTGAGCAAGTTAACAAACAGAAGAGGAAACAGTCTTTCTCACACAGTTATGAGACTGTGACGCCACCATAGTTTCAAAACTGGGCCGGTGATAATTGTCCTTCATGTATTACGACTACGCTCGTACAGACGTTAGATGCTGCTCCCGGTGGCCGTAGCGTAGCAGCGTATAAATACCGTGAGTTCAGTTCCCATCTAGACCATCTGTGTGTGTCTCCTCCAGAGACAGTCTCTGTCATTAAAGACAAAATATCCTCAACAAATAATGATACAAACAAAACAAAATAATTAAAAAAACACTCCTAGATGATGCAGGGTCATGTGGTCGCTCACTCATTTTTCCAAAAATGGGTCTTGAATAAGAGGTTGTGGTATAGTCAGGGTCAATATGGTGATGAGATTTATGAGGAGGAACTATTTTGGTTGAAATGCAGATTTTAAAAATGAGGATCAAGTGAAGCAGAGGCTGGTTACAGATGGAAATAAAAAGACTGCATGAAACGAAAGTTAAAAAAAAAAGAAAAAGAGGAAGTTTAACAACACAAACATCATAACACAGCAAATTAGACACATTTATGTGACAGTCAGCTGATTCTGACACATTTCTACCAAGTGATATGATTATTAGCTGATGTTTTCTATTATTTAACCATGTTTTTTTTTGTTTTAAATCGCCGGTTCTTGTTGAACTTACTGCGCTCTGGGACGCGCAGTGTGCGGCGGACAACCTCTTCCTCTGCGTCATGACGTCCCGCTGCCTGACAAACACAACAATTTACATTTGAAATAAATAAAAATAAAAACAAATGTCTTAGCTGGTTGTTTCTTCAGGTCTAAAATCACAAACTAAACCTAAAAAAAAAAAAAAAAAAAACAGCGATGAAACAAACAGACGCCGCAGACACGGAAGTAACCGGCGACCGTTAATATTAAAGTAACGAACCAGACGTTAGCGAACAAAAGTGTGACTCGGAAACAACTGAACGGTTTAATCTGTTCAAACAGCGAAATAAACCGAGAATTAAACAACTGTCTCGGTGAGAAAACACTCGCTAATTTTACCTCAACGCCTCAAATCCGCCTCGCTCGTTGTTTGTGAACCGACAAATTCCCGCTGCTGAGTTGAGACGCTGCTTGATGACGTCACTGTCATGCGCCGCTTTGTTTTGTTTCGTTTCGTTTCTTTTTTTTTTCTTTTTTAAAATTATTTATTTCTAATGTAAACAATTTTAGCTGTTGTTAACAAAAATGAACTCATAAAATAAATAAATAGAATAAAAATAATTAAACCAACCATTTACGTGCGCTCACAGATCATTTTATTAGGAACACCTGATAACCTGTTTATTAATCAATCACGTGGGTGATTTATTTGTCACGTGCTTTGTATAAATTTAACAGCAGCAATTTAAATGTCAATGCAACTTTATCTAAATTTTAAATAATAATAATAATAAAGAAAAAATAAACTATATAAGAATGAGTGAACAATACAGTTCGAATTAACAAAAACTATTAAATAGATTTAAATAAGACACAACATTATATAACATTATATAATCCTCTATTATATAACATTAATGTAATAAAATGTATCAAATAATCAAATCAAATGTTAGAGTGTAGCAGTGACACATGATGTTACAGCTTCTCTTTGTCATGTTTAGTTTCCTCAGAGGATTTAAATGAGACGTCCTAATATTAGATTAGAGAGATTATTACTAATCTGAAACAAACACCTCAACTCATCACCCTCCTATGAAATTATATCCATCAGATCATGACACCATCTCTCCTCTTTTTACCTATAATTCTCTCCAACCGTCTGTGCTCCAGTGATTGTTAGTCACTGGAGGTTCGTTAAGGTTCAAAAAGTGATCAATTCAAGTAAAAGTTACATAGTTTCAGTATGATTGATGGACACAGTTCAACATCACCGTGATTATGAAATATTAGAAATTGTTGCTCGTTCATTTTTATCTTCATCTCCCTATCACAGCCCTATAGGTGCTGTTAGTTAAGTGTGTGTGTGTGTTTTGATTGTGTGCTCTCTCTCTCTCTCTCTCTGTCTCTCTCTGTCTCTCTGTCTCTGTCTCTCTGTCTCTCTCTTCCCTCCCTTGTCTCATGTCAGGTCAGGTAGACCGACCACAGATTAACTGCAGAAGTGTCTGGTCACACCTGAGTCCACACTTTAACCCTGGACCGCAGCATAAAGCCTGAAGGAACCAGGCTGTCAACAGAGAGAAACCAGGGTGTTCGTCGTTGTTGTGTGACACCATTTGGTTCTTTATCTTTATTCTAAATAAACCATTTAACTGTTATTTAAAACTGTCCTTTTGGCCCAGTTATTTCTTTTATCTTTATGTTGTTACGAGCCGTCTCCCCTGGACAAAACTGGGAACGTAACACTCCCAGTATACTTTATTCCGTTTTATTTTCTTGACTTTATGTTCTAGTTACAACTCTAGTCGCTTGTTCCATACAAATCCTCACTTTTAGCATTTTATTACTTATCTATTACTTATTTTAGTTGTAATTTTACCTGCATCCATATATTTATTGTAATTTTTATTTTTTTTATTCACGATAAAGTTTCCTTGTTTTGATTTTCATTGATCCTTTAATTATTACAAAGTCAAAGTTTATTTTATTTTTAAGTATTTTACAAAAAGTCTGAGTGGTTGTTGAAGGTGTCGCCGCCAGATGTCGCTGTTTCTGTGTCGGAGGAGCAGGTCCGCTCCGTGACAAACCACATAACTGAAACCAGGCGTCACAAGATCAGAGTTGAACTGATCCCAGTTGTTTCCTGCAGACAGAGCAGCAGACACTGATAAAGACAGACCCAGAGTCAGCGACAGCGGGGCGGTGTGTGGACTTGTCCCGGCGGTTTGACTCCGTGGCTCGGCTCTGTCTCTGGCCATGCTCGGGGAGACAGGATGGGGGAAGAGCCGAGAGTTTCACCGCTTAAGAACTTCATGGCTGGAGGAGTCGGCGGAGCCTGTCTGCTGCTGGCGGGACACCCGCTGGACACCATCAAGGTGACAAAAGCTGCTTTATAATAAAAGGTTTAATGCACAATAAGTAGGTATTTATATCACACAGGAGCTGAGGTTGGATATTAAATCATTGTAGCAAGTTTTTGTTTGACCCAGACAGAAAAAGTCAGCGATCAGTGATCAGTGTGGGTGTGAAGGAGGATTATTGATAAATCAGCTTAAACTGTGTCTGAGGCCGTTTGGCTGTGACAGTAAAGATAAAGGACCAAGGTTAGGGGGCTGTGTCAGTGTTGGTAGTAGTAGATTTATGAGGGAGAATAGGTCTGTAGGTTATATAAAAAGTTTAACATGTTAGTGAATAATTAACTAATGTTGTTTAAAACATTAAAATCCTCCAATTTAAAATAATAAATAACAAAGAAGTCTTAAATCTGAACATTTGACATAAAATAACCGGCAAATATATGAACATTAATTCCTGACAAATGCTCATTAATTTACTAACAAATAAGCATTTGTGTTTGAGTATTAGCATTTTATGCTACTTCACACTGCTACAAACCTTCAGCAGTTTTAGTTACCAGTGACTTTCAAACAACCATTTTGTTGGATTTTATTGCATCTATTGACAGAAATAGAACATAATAGTTATTGTGTTTTAATGGTCATGGCTGTCGTCAGTTTGGGTGTCAGATATCGCTCCAAGTAAAGTAGTTAAGGGTCTGATGGAGCAGTAACGCAGGTTCAGGCATCCTGAACCACCGTTTGTGGTCCTGAGCTTTGGATAATGACAGAAAATATGAGATTGTATTAGTTTCTTTTGCAGGGTGCCTGGTACAAAGTTTTAATGTGAGTTCAACCTCTGGATTGTTTCTGGAGTATTTCACAATCCTCATAACAAAGACAGCAGGAATCCAGTAACATATACAGAAGTTCAGAACTTCTCTGACGTTTCTTCTTCTCTGTTTTGTTTCAACAAAGTGCAGAAGTTGTAACGTACGACTCGATGTCACAGTCCTCCACATGCTCTTCCTCTATTTCTTTCATCAGGAGAATCTCAAAGCTGACGGGCTTTCATGACAAACTGTGTGGATTTTTTACTCAATGTGAAACATGTCTTTGTTTTTACACTATAATGAATCATGCTGCTCTGATTGAAATGGTTCATCTGATCAGGAGGCATATAGGAGATCGTCTCATCTGGAAACACATCTGTATCCAGAGTTGGACAGTTTCTCTAGACAGAGATTAATGTTTTCGGTGGTGTAACAACAACTTGAGGTTGTTGTGAAATCTGTGTTTTCATATCTTATAATAAGCTGTTTATCAACATTGGGAGTGGACAGCAAAGTGCCGAGAAATTCTTGACTAATTCTTGACAAATCGTTGTTTGGCCAACAGCCCAAAACCCAAACACAACAGTTAAGGTGAAAATTCAGAAGCTGGAACCTGTATATTTAAAGTATCTCTGCTTTTACAGCTGCTCTAATGACTAATTAGTTGCAAATAGCTGCAGATTCATTGTTTTGACATTTAAGTCATGAATTTTCTGTTGACTGTTTCATTGCTTATTCACATAAACGTGTTTGGAGACTGATTTACAGTCAAAGGCTGCAGGTTCAAGCACATCAAACAGATTCTTATCTACCTGTGTATCACATCCAGCCTTGTGAGAGAGGTGAGAGGAAAAGTGGAGGGGGGGGTGTCTATTCATAGATAATCTTTCCAAGTCCTCATTTCCTTGAACACTGGCTGTTGTGTTGTTTGAGGTCAAAGGTTCACTGACAGGTTGGATGTCACAACATGCATGCAGGTCTTTGTTTGTGTTTTAACTCCTCCAACACCATCGTCACTGCTTTATTTAAAGCACAAGTACCTTCAAAACTAATCTATACTTTATGATCAAGGTGTTATATGAAAGTTACACATCCAACATTAGCATCAACAGCTGTTTACAGACCAGTCCAGAAGAAACTTAACCAGTTTACTTCAACCTGCAAACTATTTACCCACCAAGAGCTGGTGTGCTACTGAAGTTAGCATGCTAAACAGCTAGCCTCAGCCCAACTCTTATGTCATCACTAAAGCCTTCCCTTCAAAAACTAGTGCTACTCATGTTTTCATGCTAACCAGCTAACGTTGCTGATCTCATCCTGGTAACTTCTAATGACACGATGATGACTGAAGCTAAACAAGAAACCGTGTTTAGTGTCACAGAAAATTTGATCCAGTGTTAGACCCTGAGACAAAATGGGCCAATTGATACAGCTTGTTTCTTCATCAGGACCTCTGACAGCTGTTAGTGATGTGGTGGTAAACAAAGTGGGATCACACCAATAAAATGCTCTAGTTTACACTTCTGAAATATAACAGGATATATAGATATCAGGTCAACTGGTTCTCTTCTTTACATTAAATTAATCCCAACCCAAGAATAAATAGTGTGTTTTTTTTTAGTAAGTAGCTCTTCCACAACCTGCCCTAGTCTGGTGCTGTTTCATCAGCGCTTCATGTGATAACCATTGACCCTTTGTCAAGACATTGACTGAGAAAGTTTTATCTGATTCTCACAATAACTGTCAAACACAACACAACTGCTGCTCCATTTGTTTATCAGCAGGAACTGATGGGTGTTTCTTTATCTCACAGCACCACCTCAACTGCTCTCCCCTCCAAAATATATGGTCAGGAATGTGTATGTGTGTGTGTGTGTGTGTTTATGTGTGTGTGTGTGTGTGTGTGTGTGTTTGGTTGAACTTTCTAATGAAATTCTGCTCTGTCACACAGGTGAGGCTGCAGACTCAACCTAAAGCCTCCTGTACTCAGTGTGTGCTCTACACTGGAACGTATGACTGCTTCCGCAAAACTGTGTCCAAAGAGGTGAATATATGAGTTTCCATTAAAAATTTTTGAAAACACAGATTTTTGAAGAGATACAGATAAATCTACATCTTGCAACTGTTATTATTATGTTATTATTATGTTATACAGCTGGTTTCAACTAATGCCTGGTTTTTATGTCTCTTTCATGAATCCAATACTCTGTTTAGGACAATGTGGTTTTTATATGTTGTTTTATTGTTTCTGTTCATGTTTAAAAGTCAAAAATGACATTTAACTTAATTAACCCAATTCAAATCGATTGTAACAGTAAAAATTAAAATTATGTGTGTGTGTGTGTGTGTGTGTGTGTGTGTGTTCAGGGTCTTCTTGGCCTCTATAAAGGTATGGGGGCTCCCCTGGCAGGCGTGGCTCCTATGATGGCCATCAGTTTCTTTGGCTTTGGTTTGGGGAAGCAGCTCCAGCAGACAGATCCTGGCAAACCTCTGACGTTAGTGAAAACACACACATACATATAAACACACACACTTGCAGTGTGTTTGTAATACCTGGAATATGTAGCTCTATATATAACTATTGCTTTGCTGTCCGCCCCTCTGCTATCATTCGCTTATCTGAGGCAACACCCCCTTCACAACCCCTTTCCTCATGTTACTGCCACCTCCGTCCCCGTCAGCTCCTTCACTCTGATCCCACCTGCCTCTACTTCTATATATGTTCTGTATGTGGCCGGGTCACACGTGCAGGTCCGTTCTACTCTGACAGACACGTTCACCGTGACTGTGACGTCACTGCAGTGACTTACACTCCCTCAGTCCTGGCGACGCTCCATGTCCATGTGACTGGACTTTCATGCGGATAATTGGCGGCTTTCACATTAGAGGTCAGCGCACGGCAGAAGTAAATAAGTTTGCGTTAACTGCTTTAAATTATTTTGTCACGTTGATGATGATTAATTATTTGGCGCTGACAGCCCAAGTAAAAAAAAAACTCTTTTTGTGAATAGACAATATGAAAATCACACATTGGGGCTTTAAGACAAATAGTGAAGTTAAAGTCTGTTGATGTTTATTTCTGTCCTCTCTTCTTGGGGACGACTAGAACAGACGGGTTACATGGTTTTTGTCTCTGCTCTCCCTGCAGAGATCTGTGGTGAGCAGAAGAATGAGGAAGTGTGAAAGTTATAATTTTTGCCAAAAGTGGTTTTTTTTAAACGTTTCTTTGTATGAACAAGCAGAAGAGTAGAAGTACAGACACTAGAGTAGAAGTACAGACACTCGACCATAAAATAACTTTGGTAGAAGTTCAAGTCGTCACTAGAATGATTCTCCAGTAAAAGTCTTAAAGTATCTAGTATTTACTGTACTTCAGTATGACAGTAATCTATAATTAAATGTACTGAAGTAATGAAAGTAAAAGTACAAGTACATGTCAATAAAATAGAAGAATATTATGAAGTTTCTCCATCATCCACCTTTAAGATGGAGCCTCCATCAACCCTCAAACATGGTGTTGATGGTCTAAACAGTCACAGGTCGACGAACCAGAGCTGGAGAAAACACCACATTTACTTTACTCTGATTGTTGGAACGACACTGAACATTGAAATGATCAGAGTAAAAGTGTCATTAAGTTCAGAAATATAGTGAAGTAAAGTATATATTCTCCCAAATCATACTGAAGTACAGTAGTGAAGTATTAATGCTTCGTTGTTCATCTTGGTCAGTGACTCTTCTCTTCTGTTCAGACACACTCAGATATTTCTGTCTGGATGTTTGGCCGGCGTCTTCACCACTGTGATTGTGGCTCCAGGAGAGAGAATCAAGTGTTTACTGCAGGTATGTACATGTAGGTACAACAAATGTTTGTTTATTTGTGTGTTTGCCCAGAAAAGTCAGTTCTTTCAGGTTGTCAGTGGACACGTGTTGAAGCGTTGTTGAAATGTGCGCTGTCCAGGTGCAGGCCGGCGGCGGCCAGTCCAGGTATGCAGGTCCTGTGGATTGTGCTGTCAGACTGTATAAGGAGCAGGGGATCCGCAGCGTCTACAAAGGGACGGTGCTGACGCTCATCAGAGGTGAACTTCACTGTGACTGAGTGTGTGAAATCCTCTGACAGCACAGAGTAGATTTACAGCCTCACGTGTTCACACTTCCTGTCTCATAGATGTGCCTTCTAACGGTCTGTACTTCCTGACTTATGAATGCCTCAAAAACTTCCTCACACCTGAGGGTCAAAGGTGAGTTAACTATGTTAACCTTGATTGAGAACCCAGATAACCTTCATTTCACAGCTTGTGCCTCTCTGTGGATCTTTTAGTGTTTCTCAGCTCAGCACTCCAAAGATCCTCCTGGCCGGAGGCATAGCAGGGATATTAAACTGGACCATTGCTCTTCCTCCAGACGTCCTGAAGTCCAACTTCCAGACAGGTCAGTCAGAGTCGTCACTCTAAGTTGGAGTAAAACTGGGACCAAACTTAAATTATATCAGTCTGCCTCTGTTGGAAATCAGCATCTTAGACCATGTTTGTGTGTGCGTGTGTGTGTGTAGCTGCAGACGGGAAGTACCGAGGTCTGGTCGACGTCCTGAGAACGCTGCTCAGAGAAGAAGGACCCAAAGGTCTCTACAAAGGATTCAACGCTGTCTTTCTTCGAGCCTTCCCCGCCAATGCGGTAACACTGACCTTCAGTTTTCATCGATCATCATCTGTTCCTGCGCTGCCTCATCATGACAGGACACCTCATACTCTCTCTCCCTCTCTCTCTCTCTCAGGCCTGTTTCCTGGGGTTCGAGGTGGCTCTGAAGGGGTTAAACATACTCGCCCCCAGTTGGTGAATGAATCCACTTTGGTGTGAACTGGACCAGTCACACCTGTTCCTTTGCACATTTCAGGGATTGTGAAATGTAGAAAAAAATGTTTTTGTATCCTTAAATGTATTTTTACATTTAATTTTACAAATTAATTCTTTTAATTTTGTCCTTTTACGATTTATATATTTTTTTTAAAACTCACTTTTTTGTGAGCGATGGTTTAAAGTGTAAAACCACACGTTTCTGAACGTGTGATTGTTTTTTTTCTTTTTTCTTTGAGATGTGACGTATCTCTTCGTGTTTGGTGCTAATCAAAAAAAAAAGTGTTCACAAACTATTTATAATGTTTGTAAAAAATAAAATGTGAAACAAATGAACTGAATCACATCTAGTTTCATATGAATATAAATGTTTTTAATCTGCAAACTTTTGCCAAAAGTCAGTGTGAATTTATTACTATTAAGATTATGAAATTTTGTGAATTAAGAATTTTAAATTTGCCCTAAAAACTAGAGCGTGTTGACTGATTAAAAGTCCATTTTCTTTCCCCACATTGTCACATCATCACCACAACACTTCAACAGCTAATGTCTCTGAGCAGCTTGATGAACCTGTAGAATGAGGTAGAATTCTAGAATTAGAATGTAGAATGTTTTTAGAATTGTAACTAGAATGTTGGTAGAAAGTTCCAGAATGAAACGACAACAACCGACAAAGAAAAGCAGTGGTTAGTTTGTAGTTTTAAATGAATTGTAACTAAACATCATGGTAGTGTTGTGACACAGCTCTGACAGTGTGTGAACACATGTATGTGTGTGTTCATCATGAAGACAGTGGAACAGCTGGAAATGAAGCTGGATCAGAAAATAACATTGACATTCAACCTGCTTCAAACCAGGTCTCCACCTCTAGATTCATGACTTTACAACAGCAACAATGTTTGAAACAAGATCATCTGATATCATCTGACATCAAAAGAAAAAGATTCACATCATTAGTTATTGTAATAACCTGACTTGGTTTTATAGTTACAGTCTACAGACGTGACGTCACCTACTGATCACTGATAGGCTGTCACCTGACAAACAACCAATCACCTTGTAGAAGAGAAAAGGAGAAAAACTTTCAGAAATGAAAGTAACAAGAACCTTGATAGAAAAGTAGTGAAGTAAAATAAAATACTACAACTTCTACAACTACTACTACAAGTGAAGTACAGATACTCAAGTAAACCTACTTCAACATCCATCCTACAGGTTATTATACTAACAGACGTTACTCAGGTTGCAGGAGGCCTGAGGTGATGGTTTTTCTTTTTCTCACTAGGACACAGCTCAGTCTTGCCGCCTGGTGGTTGAACGAAACAATGACCGACAACTCCGACGTCTTTATTTTATTTTTTATGTAAATTATTTTTCATTGCTCGTGTAAATCTATTGACGTAGTATTTGATTCACCTAATTATAACAATATTTAAGGTCACATTTTTATAAATATAATAGAAATTGTATATATTCTATAAAATGTTATTTTATATTTTTAAATGTTATTAAATTTGTTTATTTTATGATAACAAAACATCATTCATTTTAGTTAATTCTTAAAGAAGAGAAACAACAAACAAACAAACAAACAAAAAAAAAACAGTAACAGAAGGTTAGATCATTACGGAGGCGTTTGACCTTTGGCCTACTTTACAGCCTACATTACCCACAATCCTATACGAACGATCACGGAGCAAAATGAGGATAAACAAAAAATAAAAACATCTATTATTGTTTTTTAAATCATATTCGTGAATCAGTGTATCGTAAAGATAATACTAACCCGTAACTTTCAAAATATCTGTGAAAAACACGAAACTAAACGTCGTATAATCGTAAAGACTACAATACCCACAATGCGCAGCGCGGAAGTTCATTTCCGGTGTCGGTGACCATCAGCCTGTCAGCAGGAGAAAGGTGAAGTTGAGGTAAAGGTTTAATTTCTGTCACGTTTCATTCAGTTTCCTGAGTTTTAACTGTGTTTTATTATAACACAGAAGGTCTCGTTCAGCTACACACAGATTTATGTGTTTGTTAAAGAGCAGAAAAGAGCGTTTGTTGGTGAATTTGACACGAAGAGTCAAGAGTCAGAAACGCAGGAAGAGAAGTGTTGGATGATGTGTCGCTGCAGCTAGAAGCTAAAAACGGCTGCTCATCCTTTTATAAATCCGTTATAAGTTTATTATTTATATCAATTACCAAGCTAACGGTAGGCTACATGTTAACGGTAGCTAACAGGCTAACGTTAGTTAGCTACAACATGATGAAACATCTGACTGTTAACACAGAAATGAAGTGATAATAACAAATATTTAGTAAAAAATCTGGTTGAAGACAATGTTCCTGCTTCAGCTTCACAGCGTTTAACGCGACAATAAACTGGTTATTTTGTTAAAATGAATAAATGAATCTGTAGATCAAACAACAATATTTGTTTTCAGAAAGTGAGTGTGAACAAATTCAAGTAAAAGAAAATAAAGTTAAAGATGTGTAACGATACAGAATAATTAAACACAAACATTCATAACAACACAAAACAACATGTGGACAAAACAACAAAAAGAGACAAAACGACGATGACACGAAACAAAGCAACAAAAGGCAGATGGATCCTGTCACAGTCACAGGACAGTTTGAACCTGATGTAGTTTGTAACTGTGTGTGTGTGTGTGTGTGTGTGTGTGTGTGTGTGTGTGTGTGTGTGTGTGTCAGTCAGGTTGGTGCGTGTGGATGTTGTGACTGTGGAGCTGCGATGCCTCTGGAGGTCAGATGGCCGTTCCCACAATGCCCTGCTTTAGCGTGGAGGATCTCCAGCTCACTCATCATGGGCATGGTGGGCTCATATTCCTACTTCTGGACCAGTAAGTTAGAAAATATATGTTTGTACATTAACAAACAATCACATTAAATACGTACAAGAATATTATTCTCACTTTCTCCAGCAGGTGAAGTAATAATAACTTTACTACTGTACTTTCTATTTCTGACAAACGTAACTTCACTACATTTCCTAACTTAATGACACTTTTACGCTGATACATTTGCATTGTTCATTGTTTTCTCTCCGTCGTCAGAGTACATGAACTGTTTGACGGTTCACAACCACGAGGTTTTGTTGAACCTGATTGACCAGAGACCTGCTGACAGGCCCCTCATCACTCTGTCCAATCACCAGTCCTGTATGGACGACCCACATCTCTGGGGTGAGGACGGACGGACCCAGAGTCTGGAATCACACACAGACATTTTGAGTCGACAACCTCAGAACTAAATGACGTGTTGTTGTTTTGTGGTTCAGGTGTACTGAGGCTCAGGCAGCTGTGGAGCTTCAACAAGATGCGGTGGTGAGTTTAGTCACTTCTCTCATTTGTAAAAAGAAAAAGAAATGTTTTGATTTCTGTGATGATGATTAATTACCTGCGTGTGTGTGTGGACAGGACGCCTGCAGCGTCTGACATCTGCTTCACCAAAGAGCTGCACTCCAGGTTCTTCAGCCGTGGAAAGTGTGTTCCCGTCTGCAGAGGTGAGTGTCGCACACTTGTCCACATCGTCGTCGGTCTCTGTGTCACCGTCTGATGAATCTACAGTTTACACATCATGTGTTTTGTTTCAAGGCGATGGCGTTTACCAGAAAGGTATGGATTTTGTCCTGGAGAAACTGAACAGAGGAGAGTGGGTGCACATTTTTCCAGAGGGTAAGTGAAACATCTGCAGCTTCTCTGGCTTTTTGATTCAGAGTTTATTACAGTGGAAATAAACTGTTTCTGTCTTGTTCCTTTGTTTAAAAGGCAAAGTCAACATGACTGAAGAATTCATCCGTCTGAAATGGGGTGAGTGAGGATCATCATCCTGTTTTTGACGGTTCTTGTCTTTATGTGTCGTTGCTGTTGATGTGATTCTGATAAAACTATTCTGCTCTGTGTTTTTAGGCGTTGGCCGGCTAATAGCAGAGTGTTCCCTTAATCCCATCATCCTGCCGCTGTGGCATGTCGGTGAGTGACTCATTATCACACATGTTCTGCTGCAAACTGTTCTCTGATTCTGCTGATTATCTCATGTTAAAACCAACTGTCTGCCCGTGTTGTTTCTACTTCTGGCTCAGGTCTGAGCGACGTCCTGCCAAATGTGAAGCCGTACATTCCTCAAACCGGCAAGGTTGAGATGAATCCAGCGATGTTGTTTTATTCATTTTTGTTTGTTTTTTGTCTGCTGTTGTCATGAGTGTGACAGTTGTAGTTGTAAACGACTGTTTTACTTTTCAGAAAATCACCGTCCTGGTGGGGAAACCGTTTAACGTCAGTGACCTCGTTGAATCTCTCCGAGCCGAAAACAAGAGTCAGGTGACGACAGTGAACAGTTTCTGTTTACAAAAGTTTTTTTTATAAAAAAAAATAATCAGTTCACTGACTAATGGTTTGATCTGAAGTAACTAGTTTCCTTCACATGAGCATGAACATTATTATTTGTGTATTTTTGCAACAACTTTCTGTCTGATTTTTTTCCTTCCAGATGGAAATGAGGAAGACGTTGACTGATTTCATCCAGGGGGAGTTTCAGAGCCTGAAGGCTCAGGCTGAAGCTCTTCACAGGCAGACACAGACACAGAGCAGCTCCTGAGTCTGACGCTGGTCTACCCTAAACCACACAATCTGATGATCCAATACCCTAAAAGTGAGGATAACACCTTTAAACAGGGGACAGTTTTTACCTCCTCTCCTTTTACTCTGCTGGATCAGTCACACCTCCACCCTTCACATCCACCGAGCCATAACAAACTGAAGAACGTTTTGTTTTGTTTTTTTAACACTGTACTGGGATCATGATGGATGAAAAAGGGGCATTTATTTCAAATTTTCCTGCAACAGAAACAGAAACTCCTTTGCAAATCAGCTATTGTTGTTCAGCATACATATTGTTTTTATTTAATCTGCAGGCTCCAGTCCACTGCCACCCAAACCAGGACAAGCAGGTTAGACAGTAGACAGATGGATGAGTGAGTTACTGGTTTTGTCCTGAAGAGTGAACGATCTTAGAGTTTATTGAACATCATGAATGTTACTAATTTAATTGCTCATTTGAGCTGCTCAGCCCAGCGTCTGAGGAACTGCATCAGATTTTTGGACGATTCCACCGGTAACGGTTTACACCTGATGCCAACGTTCAGTGCCAATGTTGGAAGTAGTTCATCCCGTATGAGGGATGTGGAGTCAGGGAAGTTTTTTTTTAATTAAATCACACCTGCAAAGATGGACGACATGTCTCCATGTCACATACAAAAGAAACCAAAATATCTCAGTTATGAGCAAAATCAAAGCTCCACTGATGCATCAGTCTCATCTGTCTCATCAAACAAAAAAAAAATTAAATAAACAAAACCCAGGCTGATAACTGGCTGTGCTGCCGCCAGTCACCAAGGGCTGATCACATGCTTTGGTTTCACTTTCAGGGCTTGACGTGTTGTCCATCTTCGGCCTGGTTGAACTCATGTGTGCTATGAATTCACAGATGTTGTTTTTTATTATTATTACTCAGTTTCTGGTGATGTGAATATTCACTGAGCAGCTTTACAACAGAATCTCATCTGACAGTTTTTAAAATAGAAGTAAAAAGCAAATAATCATTTCCTGTTTTTGCTTCACGCCACAAGTAACTGTAAATCATGCTGGACGCTTGAGTCTATGAGTAGATGAGTAATCATACTGAACAACATAAATGACTGAAGTGACTAAACTCAGATTTGAGTTCAACCCTGAACAGTTTCTAGACACAGATACTGATGAAAGCAATAATTTAAAATCTGTTGGTATTGGATGTAAAAGTAAAAAAAATGAGTGAAATTCAGGCCAAAATCGTCCAGAACTTGATGCCCTTGTCTTCTGTTCTTGGGTTGAATTAACTGGTTGCTCCATTTTTTCTGGAGAATTTTACACATGGCTGCTATTAGTTGATATACTAAATATTAGTATTGGTTTTATTCTTTACAATCTACTGAAGAAGTTAAGGAAGGCTGAGGAAGGATATGCTGCGTTTGCAGAGTGAGTGATACGATAATGGTCATTGTACCATTTTTATGTTTTAGTTTCTTTTTACGTTTTTGCAGCATTAAATCAGTCGACTGCTCAGTTACACTGTCCCTTCATCACCATCTTGTGCCCTGTAAATCTCTCTGGTTCCTCAGTTGTATGTTCATGTGAAGCTCCCAGGACTGATTTATTAAGTTTCTGTTCAACCTCTGAAAGCTGTCACAGATACGTAACTTATTTTATCACAGATCGACAGCTTTTATAAAAGGAAAAAAGGCAAGGGCTAATGATCTGTTTTTTGTTTTGTTTTGTTTTTATATAAATGCCTTACCGTGATTGCCACTCTTTCCTACTGTATGCGAATGCCAATAAAGTATTTGACTTTTCTAAATTTCAACAGTGTTTTGTGTTCTACTTTTTAACACTAGTATAGTTTCCACATACATGTGGAGGTGAATAATAATGAGTGTGACATTATGGAGAAGTGGACAATCAGTGAAATGTTGCTTGACAAGTGCATGGAAACTGTGGCTATAGCTTGTCACCCATCAAGGATCTCAGAATTTCTCCCTTCATCTGATTAGAACCAAACTTTGTCAACAGGACAAGGTCAAGCCCATAAAATTCACAGAAGCACCTCAACAGAATCTCAACAGAAACTAGTGTGTTGTAGCCACAGGAGTAATTAGATTAATGCTAACAGCAAAACTACGGTGATGAAAACTGTTCACGATTAAATACAGACTAACGAAGGAAACTTAAATAACCAGAAATAGATGCAAAGACACAAAGTGAGCATGACCAGACAGACAAATGGAGTTAAACTAGTGGCCAATTAACCAAAAAAAAAAAAAGAAAAAAGAAAAAATCAAATAGATGTAACAACAAAAAAGACTAAAACAGAATTTTTTTAAAGGACAAGAAGTAAAAATTAGATGATTAGAAACATATTTACAAAATACCTAATTATTATTTATAATAATAATAATAAATTATTATTATTACTTAATTATATATATATATATATATATATATATATATATATATATATATATATATATATATATATATATATATATACAACTATACTAATTATTATTATTTATAATAATAATAATAATAATAATTGTTGTTATTACATAATTATATGTATACAATTCTATACAATAATAATTATTATATAACTATATATAATTATTCAATTATACGAATATAGTTATATTTATATAACAACAATAAATATTATTATCAATACTTGATAATATTAATATTGATTATTATTACTATTGATAATGTTTATAATCGGACGCAGCGCATCCTCCGTCACGTGACGTCAGCGGATGACGTCACATAAACCTGCCGCTCGTCTCGTCGAGAGGAGACCGTGAAAGATGGCGATGCAGCAGCAGCTCCGCCGCATCCCCGCAGCTTGGGCCGTGTTTGTCGGTCTGTTCGTCGCGTTCAACCCGGGACGATGCGACGAGCAGGTGCCTCTTCTCCTGTGGACGAGCGAAGGGTGAGCGACGATAATGTCACTGAGCTTCTCCTCCTCCTCTCCGCTGTCTCCGGGTAACGGGTCTGGGACGCTCCGCTGTCATGTAGCTAACGGTTAGCTAACGGCTAACGGTGCTCGGACGTTATTAAGATGTAAACCGACCTCAGCGGTTCTCTGTTAATTCATTAATAACACACGAAAAGCGTTTAATATAAAACATGTATGTATAATATATGTTTAATAATATAATGTATCATCAAACGGAGGTAACGCGAGAATTCACCTGTCGTCATAATGACCGTTAGCGGACACCTGTCATCTGATGTTAGCATCTGACACAGAGACTTTATTCACCTTTTATTATGATTAATTACGATTATATCCATTTATATCTGTGTCTCTGGTGTCAGACTCATTCAGGAGATAGTACCGAACCACGGTGAGAATAAAAAGACTATAAATGAATGTAACATGACCAAAAATAGATATAAAATAATTAAAATGAGCCAAAGTAGCAGCGAAACCTGAGAAAAAATGACAATAAAGACAAATAATGAGTAAAATACACACTGAACTACTACGTTACAAATAAAATGAGTAAAATAGATACAAAACTATTAAAATATGAAGCTATAAAGACACTAAATGACCAAAAACAGACTCAAATGTGTAATAAATGATCATATAACAGCTGTCATTTGATCCATAGTGTCTCCAGGGCAAAGAGATGTTTCTGGGCTAATAAAAGATACAAAATGAGTAAAAATAGATGAAAAATTACCAAAAAAATAAACATAAAATAATTAAAATGAGTTGTAAATGAGCCACAGGTGCAGCCAAACAACTACAAAGAGGCAAAGATGCAAAACAACCAAAAAAAAAAAAAAAAAACCCCAACAAAGCTGTTTTTTTGTCTCATAACAGACACTTAACGAGTAAAAATACACACTAAACTATGTTAGAAATAAAATTGAGTAAAAAAAAAGCAATGTGACTAAAAATAGACACAAAACCACTAAAATAGATGCACAAAATCACACAATAAAGACACTAAATGACCAAAAACAGATGCAAACTCATAGTAAATGACCATATTACAGCTGTCAAATGAACCACACAGTGTCTCTAAGGCAAACAGATGTTTCTGGGCTAATAAAGACACAAAAATATATTTCAAAAAAATTAAAGTGAGTGATAAATTAGCCTTAGTAGCAACTAAACAACCACAGAGATGCAAAGAAGCAAAACAACCAATAAATGACCATGTTATCCTCCACATGTAATATATTATATTTACTGTACTATGTGTACTATGTGTACTATGTGTACTATGTGTACTATGTGTACTATGTGTACTTGTACTTCACTAAATGATTGAATACTTTGTTTTGAATCCAACAGGATCTCTGCTCCGACTCAGTCTCCTCCCACCGCCGGACACATCGTCGGGCAGCAGCAGCTGGCCTCCTATCTGGAGACAGCTCTGAGTGTCGGCCCCAGAAATGTAGTACTGTTCCTTCAGGACAAGGTGTGTACACACACACACACACACACACACACACACACACACACACACACACAGAAACGGAGCTTACAAACAGTCAGCGTTGTCTTGTCTGATGTTGTTTCTCGTCTCCAGATGAGCATCGAGGACTTCACCATGTACGGAGGAGCTTTTGGTAACAAGCAGGACAGTGTGTTTCCAAACCTCGAGGTGAGACGATAACTGACCGCAGATCAGTCTTAACTACATTCCTGTTGCTGGTTTATTATTAAGCATTATCACTGTTATGTTGTGTCTCTCCACCGTCACCAGGGGGCGCTCACGTCCTCCTCCTCTCCTCTGGTGTTACCTGCCGTGTCCTGGCCCGCCTCCAACGCAGTGATTGGTCAGCTGCAGGATCAATTAGAAACCTCCCCTCTGTACATGGACCCGGAGACGCTGAGTCAGCTGAGACTCAACGCATCATCGCCTGCTCTGTTGGTCTTCAGGCTGCCGTATGGCATCGGGTACCAGCAGTCACAGAAAACACACATTATCACTGAGAAACAAACTAGATGGACTAGAATGGTCCTTAAGTAAAAGTCTTAAAGTATCTAGTATTTACTGTACTTCAGTATGACAGTAATCTATAATTAAATGTACTGAAGTAATGAAAGTAAAAGTACAAGTACATGTTAATAAAACAGAAGAATATTATGAAGTTTATCCAGCACTTTAAAACATGGAGCTACAACAATCTTCATAGACAATGTCTTGAGTCTAAACTTGTTGTTTTTTCACTAAATTTCTCTTTGATATTGATATTTTGTTGAAGTTTCTCCATCATCCACCTTTAAGATGGAGCCTCCATCAACCCTCAAACATGGTGTTGATGGTCTAAACAGTCACAGGTCGACTTAGAGTGAAAACACCACATTTACTGAGTCGCTCAACATTGAAAATGTGTCAGAGTAAAAGAAAAAAAAAAAAAGTAGAGATACTCCCAAATCATACTGAAGTACAGTGGTGAAGTTTTAAAACACTGCTCATTTCAGATGCTTTGATAGTGACTTTGTTCAGGAACAACAACTTTCACAGCTGCTTTCTCTCTCTTGTCTCGTCTGATTGTCCTGAAGAGCTGATCTGATGTCAGCTAAAGAAATACTCAGTGGAAATGGTGAGTCTGACACGTAACCTGTCGATCAGTCGTGTCTCAGGACACGTGTTTGTTTTAAATATTAAATATGTGTCTTAAATGAAAGAAAGACTCAACAAAGTGTCTCATTACAGGTTTTATATGTAGGTTTCATGTGTCCGTTCTGTGAATCTGTTAACCTACTGTTTATCTGCCACTTTAGAGGAGACGTCCTCTGTTGAAAGTTAACGCGTCAGTCGTATATTTCAAGTTTATAAACATGTTTATTTACATTTCAAACACGTGGCAGCTGTTTCACTCAGTGACTGTGATCCAACAATGAACGTGTTGTCTTTCAGACGAGGTGATCGGTCAGGTGCTGAGCATCATGAAGACTCAGTCTGTCCCGTACACGGCCATCTACACCGCCCTGCGTCCGTCCAGGGTGAGTCCAGTGTCTGCTCCACCTGTTACTCAGCGTTTACTGATAAAAGATCAAACCTTTGTGTAGTAACTGACGTTTTCACGTGTCTCTACACAGGAGGCAGCGTCTCTGTCGGTGGAGGCCGGCCTGGGCGGAGGACGCTCTCTGCTGCAGGACAGAGGTGGATACAGAGAGAGAGAAAGGCAGCGCAGGATTAAAGAGAAGGCCGGGGTCTACGCTCCAGTCGAGTTTAAGGTGGAACCACATGTTTTCAGACTAGAACCAGAAACTTGAATTAATCAGCTGCTGGTTTCCTCACTGGCCCAAGTCAGGAAGCATCTTCCTCCTGTCACCTCCGCTCTCTGTGTTGTCTCTTCCTGTAGGAAGGCGAGTCCACCTGTATCCTCCTGTGGGCGAAGCGTCTGTCGGTGGGGATCCTTCGCAGCGGTCGCTGGGAGGACCACGACCTGACGCCCTCCACCTTCGGGGAGGGTGTGAACCCCAAACTTCACGGCTCGAGCTGTGACAAAACCAAAGCAAAGTAAAGATGGTGGCTTTAAAAAACCTGCTGCAAATGATTATTTTCATATCTTCGTCTTGTTTTCTGTCGATGTGAATATTTGGAATCAGAGGTTGTTTTTCATATTAATGACTTCATCAGTTGTTTCGCTTCAATGGTTCAGTGAGTGAGTGGGGGAGACTCTTAAAGTATAAATATATAATAATGTTTAGATTTAGTTGTTCTCTAATGTGTGTTTTTTTTTTTTTTTTGCAGGTTGGTTTTTAATTACGAGAACGTCCTCAACCACCGCAGCTTCAAACTGATGTAAGTCCACGTATCAACCTGCATCGTCTGTTCTGGTTCCGCTAAGAAATAAAGACAACGCCACAAACGCCCATATTATCCTCAACCCTGTGTGTGTGTGTGTGTGTGTGTGTGTGTGCAGCTTCGCTATGAGCCAGCGTCACTACAAGGTGTCAGCTCGCCGCTGGTTCACACTCGACGCCGTGGAGTTGGAGTACGACGGGACCAAAGCTACGTTCAACGGCAGCAGGAACATCTACGCTCCGGCCGAGTACTCGTACCGCTGTGAGTCGGTCACCAGCTTCCGTTGGCCGCTGCTCGTCCCGCGCTCCTCTAAAGATCCATCCAATCAGTGGAGAGTCTCTTTTGAAGACTTCCAGGTACCGTAGTGGTTTTTATTTTCGTTATCTCTCTTCTCTGTGTGTATTGTTCTTTTTCCAGTTGGTTTTAGTAACAATCCTCCGCTAGAGCTGCCAACGTCTTGATAAATAAACATGAGGAACAGAGCATTTCACTGTTACACTGACATCACACTGAAGCTACTTTGACTTTAACTGCATTTCAAGAACAAGAATAAAAACACATTTTTCAGGAACACAAACATTTTTAATACAAATAATCTGGTGATTTTCTTCCCTTTGTAAACTTCATTTCAAACAGAACAAAACTTGATTCAATACAGAAACACGTTTTATCTTGTAAAGACAAACGATTGACGACTCTGTTTATCAACAGTGATGTTGTCATTGATGATGTCATTTCCCTCCACAGATCCAGGGTTTTAACGTGAGCGGTAGTGAATTCTCCTACGCCAGCGACTGTGCAGGTTTCTTCTCTCCTGGGATCTGGATGGGTCTGATGACCAGTCTCCTCATGGTGCTGGTGCTCACCTACGGTCTGCACATGATCATGCAGCTCCGCACTATGGACCGCTTCGACGACCCCAAGGGCCCGGCCATCTCTGTACCCCAGACCGAGTAACACAGCGGTCAAATGTCCATCTGTCCCTCCTCCTCCTGTCTGTCCCTCTACACTCCTCCACACATTCCTTCATGTAGTTTTGAATCATACAGTATAATAAACACTGAGTTTATCATTCATGTAACATAAATTAGGCACAAGTTTTTCCAAGTTGCCGCGGATCAAATCATCCCAAATGAAAAGGGACACAACTGTACATAAGGGGACAAAAATAACTTCAACTTATAAAGAATTATGAATTATGAGATGAATATTTATTGGTGAATGACGACATGTCGTTTGTGTTTGTGTTTACAAATTGTGTCAGTGAAGTAGACGTGAGGTGTAGCTGTTTGAATGAAGGGAAACGTTTAGTCTGACGACAGATCATCACAGTTCAGGTCAAAGGGAAGTTGATGTCGGTTCCTCATGGTCGTTTTTATTTCTGTCATAACTGACATGAACGATTCGTTTCTCTGACGTGCACTGAAATATGTTTAATGCAGAATTGTTCCTGTTCTATTAATTTATTTTTGTTTGGATGATTTGTAGTGATATCGATGATGTAAAAGGTCCTGACTGGTCGTGTGTTGTGATGCTGCTGTGACCACAAATAAAACATGAACCATCCGTCAGAAACGTTTCATCTCGTCCTTTTTTCTTTTCTTTCTTTTTTGTTTGTTTCAAATTATTGATTAACCGCTGATTTACTATGTGTTTGTCAATTAAATATCTTAACATTCATATTTTTCAATCTTGTAACATTAAAATAAAAAGTGTTTTGATATTTTAGCAATGTCACATCCTGCCAGGCCGACAAATTTTAACTTTTTAAACACTTTTTTTATTAACGTACTTGTACTTTTACTTTCATTATTTAAGTACAGTAAATACCAGATACTTTAAGACTTTTACTGGAGAATCATTCTAGTGACGACTTGAACTAAAGTCAGTTTTTGGTCGAGTGTCTGTACTTCTATAGAAGTACAGACACTAGAGTAGAAGTACAGACACTACAGTATACCGTAGTGTCTGTACTTCTACTCCAGCGGGACTAATAGCTGTTAATAAAGATGGCTGCCAACAGAGTCTGAAGTGTGGTGACTGAACACGTCCACAGTGACGTTATAGAGATTGTTTGCACCAGCAGAGCAGCTGAAGAAGCAGTAATTTATTGGCCAAGAGCTTTTCTACAAACACTGTTCTGTTCTATTTTGTTTGTTCCTTTACAATAACAGAAGGAGGAAGAAGGAAACAGCTGATGGTAAAACAGCTGCTGCCTCCATCAAAACATTTGATACACAGTGGTGCTTATTCATACTAAAAAATGTATTTTTTTAATTTTGACACCTCGTTATTCTTGTGCTCACCACAAATCTCTGGGTAGAGAGAAAACCACACAAACAAACAAAGAAGAAATGAAAGTCTTCATTCATCTGATCAGGCTTCCTTTATCTCCTGAGGTCATAACGTTACAAATGATCCATGATCAATATTTTCAAAATATCTTGCATTTGTTTCCTTGTCATGGGAGAAAATAAAACCTGTATCAGATTGTGTTTCTCATTCCAGAATCAAGGAAACCTGATTGGACTGGTACTTTAACTCCTGACCAACTGTTTGTTGGGTTTGTTCATCTTCTGGGTCAGACACCACTGCTATAACTATGGTAACATTTCTATCTACATTTCCGATGAATTTATCACCATAAAGTGTTTTACTATATATGGCACATCCACTGTTCTTGTCTAGTGTCTAGATATATTTATGCTCACAGATTAAAAACAGCTGCACAGGAGTTTGTTTTTTGTGTCTTTCTACAGATGTCATCGGTTTTCTTGCTTTGTTTGGTCAGTGGAGTCTTGATTAAAGGAACAGTAAGTAAAACTATCTCTAGTATTTCTATATTAAACCAATCTGTTGTCTATTTATCATTGAAGAAATCCCTGATTTGTTTTAAATAATTTGATCTCTGTATCACTTATTCTTGACATGCATTGAACAGTAGGTTTTGATTTTCTTTTTTTTTTTTTTAAAATTATTATCTATTATTTATTATTAACTGAAATGAGTGAAAGAGTTTTGAATTTAAAGTCAGTTTCAATATTGTCATCATTATTACTGTGCTATTTAATGTGTTTTATATGTAGAAAAATCAGTGTGAAGTAAATATTTAAAGTCCACTGATGATTTGAATCTTGTGCTTTTTCTGTCCTCAGTGGTCACAGTCAAACAATGCACCAGGTTGGTAACTGAGACTTCTTGGGTTGTGATATTTACAATTAAAGGTTGTGTTAATGGTGTATGGAATTTAGTTGGGTGTATTGACAAATATGGAATATAATAATCATAATTGTGTTTTCAGTTGTTTGTTTTCTTGAGCTTAACTTAACCAATTAACTTAGTGGTTAAAACATGACAGTTTAGGTACGTTTGGCTGACTGCCCCATTTACTTTCATTGTTAACTATTTGGTTGTGAAAACAAAAGATGATCAAACTCGATATTACTTCAACCAACGTAACATATCTCTTGATGGAGAGTTTGACTCGTATTCATGGTGAAATAGACTCTGTCACTTTAAAATCTGTTGGAAGATGGTCATACTAAGTTTTATCTGTTTGACCTGCTGCTGTCATGACCCAACACCAGATAAGAGCCTGAAACAGCCCGTCTGGAAAAAGACGCCTTCTGTCTGATAAAGTTCAGACTGTGATTGTGTTTAATGTTTTGTTTTCTATCAGTTATTGGCTGTCCTCCTGGTTGGACTCAGTTGGGCTCTCGCTGTTTCCTCCCCCAAAACAGACATGTGGACATGGCTACTGCAGAGGTACTGCAACAATATTTCACTGTTTCTCAAGTGGTTCAAAAACTTCATGTTCACTGAATCAGTCAAAGGTCTACTGGTGAAACACCTCAGGTCAGAGTGATGGACTTATCTCTTTCAAAATAAACCAGAGCTGACAGTTTCCATTTCATCTCCAGGTTGTTTACAGACAGATTTGCCAACTCAACTTTTCAGACTCTTTAGTCTAAAAAGTCTTTAGTCCTTTAGCCTCAGTTCACATGTGGTCACCGCTTCCTTCTCATGCTGTGATGTTGGACTCTCACTACATTGTCCTCATCAGGGCATCTGCATCAGTCTCGGTGGGAATCTGGCCTCAGTCCACAGCAGTAAAGAAAATTTGTTCGTTAGCAAACTGATTCACAAGTCTAATCGCTCATACAGAGCGACCTGGATTGGACTGTACGATGCTATAGGGGTAAGATATTTACAAGTAATTTGATGCAGCTATACCCTGGTGCTTGTTAAGTCTACAAAACTTAGTTTTCTTTTCCAGGATGGAACATGGTTGTGGACTGATGGCTCGAGGTTTGACTACGCCAGCTGGGGCCAACATGAACCTAACAACGCTGGTGGACCAGAAAACTGTGTAGAGATGAACTGGGGAGGTACACATGTGCATTTTTCATCTTCTAATGGTGATTTCTACTTGTGGGAATGATAATGTAACAGTGGCAATATGCAAGTTTTTGCACAACACAACATAGCCAGCGAACAGCTGTGTGTAGCACCTGTACCACTGCAAGTCTTGCAAAAGTGTTTCGATTTAACCTCAGAGATGTAGATCAGAGGTGTGCTGTAGGGTGTTTTCACATATGGTTCTCTTTAAACGAACCAAACTCAGTCCCCAAAAAGTGGACCAATAGAAAACAAACTCAGTTCTGTTTGTGTTCACATTGTGAAAGAGGACTGGGTTCTCTTTCTGGTCTTTCTGTTCACACTAGCTTCTCTAAAGCTCTCAGACCTTCACTGCTTGGCATTGTGGGTAGCATTCTGGTAGCAAGTCAAAATAAACAATAGGCCTAGATGTTGTTGTTCCAACTACTATTATGAAAAATGTTCTTTATTCCTAAAACACTCCTGGAGCTAAGGCTGTCTTATCTTTCAAGTGGACCCAGAGCACTTTGTGTACACACTGTGCTGTTTAGGTGAACCAACCCGCAGACTTTTTAGTGAACCGTTTGCTTTAAAGGGGTCTGAGTGCACTCAGAGTGTTCACATATGAGCCAAAAGTGCTCAGTTATCGATCTGAGTTCACTTTAAAGGCTGAAGTGGACCAAGTGTGAAAACACCCTTAGAGGACGACTGTAACTGGGCCTGTCAGTACTGTCAGTTCTCTCTGTGGCATTATGACCAACAGGATCCAGAACCTTGGGACTTTACAATGATTAGAAATAGTGTATAGAAATAGCTTCATGCTTCACTAGAGTAGTACTGATTGTTGTGTTACATAAAACTTTGTTATGGTTAATAGTTTCTCTCTATATTTCTTTCTCCTCACAGGTCGTCACTGGAACGATGTATCTTGCCGCTATCAGTTTCCTTTCCTATGTGCTAAACCCTTGTGAATCGGTTCCTGTGTCGTATCAGGCTTCAGTGACGACGGTCTGAGCTCTACTGACAACTGCTTCTCCTGACCTTATGCAAGAAAGTTTTCAGCTTTTTAATCAATTTCAATCATCATCATCAAAATTTTAAGAGTGCAAGTTGAACTGAAATATTCAGCTTTCAAATAAAAGAAGCAAACTACGTTTGTGTTCATTTGTATGTTAAAAAACAAATCTACACCTGTTATAACTTCTTCTAAATTCTAAAGAATTCCAGAATGTTGAATGAAAGATGAGATTGAAGTTCAAGTTCTAGTTTATTATAGCCATTTCAACTAAACAGTTAATAGGAAGGTGCAAGTAAAACAAACAAACAAAAACAAACAAACAAACAAACAAAAAACATTATACACAATTTACCAGGGTACAGATCTCTAAGAGAGTAGTGCAAGTGAGGGAAAGTGCCTGGTGCATGGGACACAGTCCATAACAGTCTGTAGTGCAGCGCATTAGAAACTTAAAGCCGTGTATTAAAGGACCTGTAGCGAGTTGGGTATCATTTATAAAGTGTTCTGATGTTCTGCATGTGATACTTCTGTACCTCTTACCTGATGATAAAAGAGTGAAGTGTGATGTTTCTAGCCTCCCTGGTGATTCTGGTGTCATAATGTGAGGCTATGTTAGGCAAACTGCAGCCAATGATTTTGGAGGCTCTGTTCACTACTGTCTCAAGCTGTTGTTTTTCTTAGCTGGTGGTGTTACCAAACCAAGCCAGGACAGAGAAGGTGAGCACGCTTTCTTTGACAGCTCGACAGAAATACAAACATACATACATGCCTTTCTGACTGAGCCCACATTTCCTCAACTGATGGAGAAAAGCTGTAAATAAATTCTAAAAATGACAAAGTACAAATGTACAAAGTATAACAGACAGTTGATGATGGGCTTTATTAAACTGTGATGCAAGAGGCCAAACATACATGTACGTACATAGTTAGGTCATTTATTTCAGTCTCACCACACATATTTGAACTGGTGTATCAGCCCCTATTAGTATCCTGTTGAACAATGAGGAACTTAACTGATTTAAGGCGCGCCTGTTTTGACTGTTTGCCAAATGGTAGACTAAATATAGACCATGAAATTTGAGTCTTGAGTCTGAGAAAATATTTACACCTGTCATGAACCAGTTCTCCTTCATTTCCCACAAACCATAAATCTTTGCAGGGTCAGTGGGTAAAATTCAAGTAAGGAAACACCCAATTAACAAACACCCACTCAATTCTGAGCAATTCTCTGCCTGATAGTTTCATACAAAGTCAGATGTTATCAGTCTTCTACACCCAAGTCAAACAACTTGTCTCAGAAGTGTGTATAGTTTAATGCTTGACAGGAGCCAACAGAGTCACTGTTACTGTCAAACATACATACAGTTCCTGAACAAGCACTATAAATACAGGTGCATCCATCCCAACACTAATCCAGACTTCCTCATCACCTGCTACTAGAATCATGATCCACTTCAGACTCAGCTACACACTGTGTAAGTACACGATTGACCACTGACTGGGAAACTCATTTGGAAAAGTAATTTCTGTCCAAAGTGTTGCACAAATTCCTGTGAATGTTCATTCGAACTTATCATCTAATTGTTGTTGACATATTTCAGTCTGCACCATCATGGTGGAAGACCAAGGCACCGTTCCTTGTGTGATATGTGATATGATTGATGAGTAACAGGCATCAGACGTGTTTAATAACCTATGTTGATTTTAAGACAAAACACATGAAATGGGTTTTTGCAGTATTTACAGTAGCATTGGACAATATGACCTGAAATCCAACATCTTTTTCAAACATAACTGTACAACAGATTGTACTGTATGTAGACTCTACAACACTAACTTAACTCACTCTACTTTATTTACAATACTTGCAGAGAAAATGTAGATGTGTGGTTCAAATGAGATATTTTTAAACATTCATGTTTCTTTTCCAGTGCTGGCAGCAGCAGCAGCCTGTTTCCTCATGACAGCAGGTAAATATCTGAGACTAAATCTAGTGATACAATCCACCTAAGTTAGTGATAAACTTCTTTTAACGTCATCAGTGTTACCAACTTTGCACCTTAGTTACCAGATTTAATGACTTCTCAGACAAATACAAGATTTTGTCCCATTCTCCTAACATACACGTCTGTCTTGAATACTTTTCAACTTTAACATTTGTTGTTTTGTAGTCGGTTCCACAAACACCGTCATCACCTGTGATGACGCCAGCAGCGTCCAACGTCTAATGTGTGGTATGGAAACAAAGCTGTGGCTTTCCTCCTCTTTTTCCTTTTTAACAACACAATAAGAAAAATGTTTTATTTACAGTGTTTTCAAAAGTGCTTTCTCTAAAATATTCCTCTTGTTTCACCATCTTGTTTTGTTTGGTTCTAACTTACCAACAGTTTAGCACCAACCTTCATTAACTCATTGTTCTGATAAATGATGTGACTTTGTGGTAACAGAAACCGGAGTGATCAGTGTGCAGGCAGCTTTTTATGGACGAGCAGACAAGGAAACCTGCAGCGAGGGAAAACCGCCACAACAGCTGGCCAACACCCAGTGCTCTCAGAAGGGGACTGTGGACATCCTCAGGAAAAGGTCAATATGATTCAATATGTGAGGACTTGATAGTAGCTAAAAACTCAGCACCTGCAGTGGTCCATTACCAAAGGACACGTAGCCCTGTTGAGCTGCAGTCATCTGAGGGAAAAATTAGAGCTCTTATTTTACAGGTTGTCAAGGGTAAAACTAAGAACATGATCAGTCTGATTTATCTCAAACAAACCAAGACCAATGGATCCTAGTCAACTCTGTAATGGCTGAGTAGGAGTCAATCTTATCTGTCAAACATGATATGTTACGAAAACATACATCAGTGTGAAGAGAAACGTTTAGTGGATGTGAACGTTTTAGTTTGGCCCATGTCCCATCTGCTAACGTGGAGGTTCCAGGTGCTTTTGGTTCCACTATTAGGGAGTTCATGTCATCCACATTCATATACAATCTATGTCACCCACATGTTAGCATGTGCACAGTGAACATGCTAACATTTTGGCATTTGAAGGGTATGTAGATAAATGTCTCCCCCTAATGTTCCCAAGGTTCATTACTGGTGGAGTCGCTGTCACCAAATCACTTTTCATCTTTTTGTCAACTTGATCAACAGAAAACATGTTCTTCAACATTACAGACAAACAGACATGAATCACTAATGTTCTAGTGTTAACATCAGCAACAAGCTTTGCTGCAAGTGGAACAAAACAACCGGTTGCTTTGATACACAGGCAGGTTTTGTTCACTACTGATATGGTTGAAATAATGTCAACTGTAATCAACAAATGTGTGATGTTGAATCACTTTTCAGTAAAAATGTCTCTGTTATTAACCAGGTCACAAACAATATGCTCAGTGTTGTTGTTGTTGTTCTGATGTTTGTGTTTTGTGTAGGTGTGATGGCAAGAAATGGTGTGAACTAAACACACAGATCGTCCGTACTTCTGATCCCTGCTACGGCATCTTTAAATACCTGGTGACCAACTACACCTGCTACCCAGCCAGTTAGTAACAAATCTATATGAGATTAATGATGAAATGATGATGTGACATATTAATACAACAAAGTCCATTTATGTGAATTTATTTTTCTGTGTTTTCTGTTTCATTTTAACTTAATTTATTATTTTCTTCCATGTCTTTCCATTTTACATCTGACAGACAGATTAGATGTTGGACTACAGCCTCTAAAATGATAAACAGCAAAACAATGTAGTGTTTCCAGGTTGATGTTGTTGCTCTGTTTTTATTTGTCACAGATTACATTGTTGCATGTGAGCACTCGACAACAAAACTGTTCTGTGGTAAGGTCACTTCTTTGTCTATGGTTCCTGTTCACAGTCGTCCCTCTCCAAACATCAACTCAAACTTTTCCTTGTTCTTTTTTTTTGGGGCAGACGAAGGGCAGGTTATTCTGGTGTACGGTGCAGATTATGGACGCCGTGACCGCACCACATGCTCTTACCAACTCCCTGCCAATCAGGTCCAAAATGACCGCTGCTCAAATCCAACGAGCAAAGTAGCTGAAAGGTGCAGTTGACTGATCTGACTAAATTCATGGTTTCATATGAATAAGTACTGCAGTATGTGCTCTGGTCTGTATTCACTCACACTCACTGTGTACGTCCACAGCTGCACTGGGAAAAACAGCTGCGTCATCAAAGCAAGTAACTCAGTGTTTGGAGATCCCTGCCGTGGCACTGTTAAGTACCTGGAGGTGGCTTACGTCTGTCAGTGTAAGTGACAGAAAGTCATGTCACAAACACACAATAAATCCCCAAACATACATATTATTTTGAGATATTTACTCTTCTCTGCTGTTTAACACAAACATGTCGACTGTTCTTTTGCAGATCCTGTATGAATGAATGACATGACAATATTCTCTTGAATATTTGAATGAAAATGTCTCATCGAAGGTACAGACATGTCATTTAATCAAGAAACAAATTAAACTAATAAAATCCTGTTTTAATTGTGTTATAATTCATTTCAGTGTCTTGTGCAACTCGTAGTTCTCCTGCCACATACAAGAACACTAAAGTATCATCATGGTACTGATAGACATCCACAGATGAGAATTGGTCACAGAATGAGAGGACAAAGAGACAGGATTGTGGTAAAAATGAAACAAGGTGTTTATTGGATAAGGATTTAAAAAAAAAAAAAAAAAAAAAAAACAGGGCAAACTAAAGGCGCCAACCTGCAAGAAGAACCAGGAAACATTAATCAAACAAAAAACGCTGGTCTGCCCAAGAGACCAGGGACCAAATACAACTACAAGGCTAAATTGTAGCCTTGTAGCCCCGGTTCAAATCCACCAGCTACCGGGTCCCACTGAGGTACCCTTGAGCAAGGTACCATCCCCACACACGCTCCCTGGGCGCCGTCCAGGCTGCCCCCTGCTCACTCAGGTGATGGGTTAAATGCAGAGGGTAATTTCGTTGTGTGCTCAATGATGTAAAAGTATTCACTTTCTTTCAAACTGGGTAACTCACTACACTAGTCACCTTCACCTTCACACTTAAAGAGTCACACTCGTTCAGTCACAAAGAGACTGCTCACCCTCACCACAGCCACCGAGGCTCAGCGCTGTTCTCCCTCTTTTATGCCTGGCTGCTGATTAGGGGATTGTAAACTCCTGTGAGCCAGGAAGGAGCATCGACCTAGGCCTATGAGAGAGGGAGAGAGGACAACACCACAGTAGCACCTCTGATTGGGAGATTGGAAACCACTGCAAGCTGGAGCAGGGGCAGCCACCTGAGAGGGAGAGAGAGAGGAACACACACACACACAGAGGCAAATTTAAGGTATCGGCCCACAGACCGTAACAGTGCGATATGCAGCCTCCTAGTCTGACAAACTGAGGACTTCCTGTGAGGTAGTCTGTAATCCATGACACCAGGCACAGATCCACTCTCATCTGCAGCAATTTCTCTGTTCTACTGTTGGCTGAGAAAATTATTGTGAAAGTTTACTCAGATCTGGTCTGGTACATGTTGATGACTACATCAAGCTGCCCACAGCTTCTCTACTTCCTGACATCACTCATCACCTCTGCATTGGCAGTATAGTTAATTGGCGTGTTGCTCGTGCTTTGCAATCTTGCAAATCAAACCTGTCAAGTATTTTCTCAACACACCTCTTCTGTGACATTTTTACACAGTGATCACTTTGTTCAAAATCTTTATTTGGAAGAGTAACCATTTACACCCGTTGATCAGATTAACAGCTGTAGCACTGGTATCACACCACAACTGGACCAGTTCTAGGTTCTGAGGAGTGGGGAGCAAAAATAATGCACCAGAGACTGCTGCTATAGCAGAAAAAAACAATATACAAAACAAAACAATTACCCTGCAGGTTCCAGAAAAGGTAGGTATGGTAAATGGAAAAAAAAAACCAATTCACTCTTCTATTTCTTTTTTAATCAGAATAATTATGAACTTTTTTTTTTAAATCTATTTTTAACTATTTTTATCAGTGTAATTTTGTTGATTTTGACCAGTCTTTTAAACAAGTAATTTAAGTTTATTTTAAATATCCAAAGTAAAACCTATTTCCCCCCTTTTTTTAGGTGAAGGAACACATCGAGTTCAAAATCAAATCAAAATAAATCACAGTCACTGTGTGTTCAGAATAATAGAAAACAAATAAACACTTTGACAGTTTGACAGTTTGAGTCCATTCAAATTCAAAGTCAGTCCAAGTTCAACTGTGACTCAACTGTATTCAGCTCAAAGCAGTTTCAAGTCTTTTTTTACTTCAAAGAGAAAAAAAAAGAAAAAAAAGGGGGTCATCAGTTTCCAGTTCAATCAAAAAAAAAAAAAAAAAAAATCCCGATACTCCTACCGCTCTGGCAGCGAGTCACCGATCAGACCACATACAGATGAATGCACTATGGAGAAGACGACGATAACTGGGGCTGCATCCGAACACCCCTACCAGTCTGCTACGTAGTAGGAAAAAATGAGTAAGCGACGCTCTAGTACGTCCGAATACCTCAGTATCTTTCAGGAGTAGGCGAAAGGTTCCCGGATGGTTTACTACTTCCGCTAGGATTTTGCAGTATGCAATCGATGTACACTACACTAACACGTACCGATCTGGTCAACGGCCGATTTGCCACACAAACGTTCCTGTATCCATGTCACAGTGAAAATGTACTAAGTTCGTTCATTGTATTGTTTGTTGCAGTTTTACTCGTTTTCACTTGTCCAAAAGAACAAGAAATCAAAGTAGCAAGACGCTCACTTTCCCTGGCTCGTGAAACGAGCGGCTACTGTGAAGACTGTGTTCACGCACCAGCAACAACACACGGATAGAACAGAACAGTAAAAAGATGTACCAGCAATAGGTGCAAATAAACACAAGAAATCAAGCATGGATAAGGACTCTAAAATCAGTGTCAGAGATGAGGAGGTGAGGTGTGAAGCAGGTCCACTGTGTCCTCCATCCCCGATGCTTTCAGTCTGCGCAGCGTCTGAGAGCAACTGGCTCGACACGCTCGACTTCTTCTAAATCATCTGTCGTAGCGGCTGCTGCCAGATAAAGAGCCTCAGCTGAAGCAGCGCTCACTGAGGCGGCTTATACCAAGCTAGCTTTAGTTTATGTTTCATAGCTTTTATTTTCCTCGTTCGGAGTGATATTTATTTGATAAGTTTTCTTAGATCTTAGCGTTGTGTTTCTATCCTCCTATTTGAGTGATCTTTGTTTGCTTTGTTTTCTAGCTTTAGATAATTTTATAGCCCCTTTGATTTACCTCTCTGTTTAGAGGTCTCTGATTTCAATAAAGTCTGCCTACTGTCTATCAACAACACAGCTCCTAGGGTACCTAAGGCACACAAACCCCACCACCACATCAAGGTGGTGGTTCTCACCTCTGGATCAAAGTGTTGGATCGAAATATGTGCAAACATGTCAACTCCTAAAGCCATGACATTGATTTTTACCAAGTAAAAAACTGTTGCATGTGTTGCACTGCTCATGTCCTGCACATCTGTAAGACATCTGACCTGTGGTGAATCAGTACAATCAATGACATACCAATACCTGTACAACATATGGAGGAGGGGAAGGTTTGTCTCATGATGCACTAATCAACTCTCAGCATGAGAAACACTCACAGGAATCACATCAGTGAATTTAGACAAACTCAGCTCAATATGGTCGTTTTCTTTCATTACAGAGAAATCGGTCGACTAATGTGAGCTGCTGGTTGTTTAACATAAAAAAAACTTGTGATTATTGGACTAAAAAGACAAACTGACAGAAGACAGAGACAGAGACGCAGCCTTTGGTTGGCTTCAGGATCTCAGTGTGTGTATGTCTCCACCTACAGGACTGTCTGTGAACAGCATGATGACAGATCTGCTGCACCTGTTCTGTGGATTTGACTTTGACTATGTTGGGATTAAAACAATGCACGGTGGTTTGACTTTTGCTGATTGCAACTGACTGTCACGTGACATTTACAATGAGGCAGCTCTGCTCTGACACTTTTGATGTGATCACTGTTGGGATATGATTTATCTGAACTCCTGAAGCAACCTTAGACCCAGAATGTTGGACTAAATTTCAAACAAAAAACATTCACGAGGAGGATCAGACTTTTAAGGCACAAAACTTGAACTCAACAACTTGATTTCATGAGAGGAACTGGCAACGAGACAATATATACACAAGGTAGGGGGACACAGGTGCCACCAATCAGGGGAAGAGTCGACAATCACAACAGAGGAATAAATCAGGAAGACAGGAAGTAGGGATCTGGAAGGAGAGGAAAAGATGCATACAAAATAAAACAGGAAGTGCATGTTTAGACTTTGAATGAATTACATCAGATGAGACACAACAACTCCTTCTTCTAGCAGCTCATTTGTCTCACAGTAATATTTGCTTCTAGTAAAAACCTTTTAGATGCTAATTTCTCGTTTACTAAAACTTCTTGTCTAAACCAAGAAGTTTAGACTTCTTTTTGCCTTGTAATATCATTGGAGTGACAGCAGACTCTGGATCTGTGATTATTATTACAACCATCTTCCCAAATATTGTTTACTACTAAATAATCACAATATCAAAATAATCATAATTTCCCTCACATTCCCTGTCCAACTTCATAATAAAGGCACTAGAAGCATTCTTATTATATTTTATTTATTTCATTTTGTTAAAACAAAGGAAAAACTGCAACATATTAACACATTGAATGCCTTTGTGTGATTATTTACACAGTTGCTCATATAAGCCAGCTTCCTGCTGAGAGCAATGAGAAGTTATTTCTGATATGAGTCAATAACAGAGTATGGAGACACGTCATCTCCAGCTCGACTGGCATCTGAGTTCTCTGGTACCTGAAGCATAGAATATACAACGTCATTGTCACGATGAGGGAGGGCGTTGTTGGACGAACCAGTGGTCCTGTTGGAGAAATTCACCTGAGCATAGATAAGTTTACTTGATTCATCTTCAGCCTGGAAAAAAAAAACACAGAGAGTGTGTTAGGACAGAGCAGTTGTGGTTTTATGAAGTTCATAAAAACACGTTTACTGTTTATCATCTGTACTTCCTGCAGTAGCATCCTGGATGTTTTAGTGACTTTTTTTAATGGCTGCTTGTTGTGTTTACATACACTGCTTCAGATATAAACTGCCTTTTCACATAAACAGTTTAGCACTGCAACATATTAGTGTCATGTTGAGCTCTCTGACTAACATATGTAAAGATATTCAAATGCTGCACTGCTCAGATCCAGGTTCAGTGGTTAGTGGACTTTGTGTGCTACATTTCAACCAGTCGGTGTCAAACTGTCTGACACAATGAAGAAACGCCCCCTTCAAATGCTAAAAACACTAAAGCTAAAATCAAACTACTGTTTTCACTTACTTTGGTGTAGTCGTCATTGGTTTTGATTCCATGTGGTTGGATGTGAGAGTAAAGTGAAGAGGTATCCACAGGAGGAGACGTGCTGTTTCCTATATCTTCATACACTCGGTTCTCCTGCAGGAAAAGCAAAGGAGGTTTGGTTTTGACAGATATCAGCTGATGTGACAAACACTCTGATGTCTTAAATTTACTCAAACTCACCACTGTGACGGAGGCAGACTCTGTTTCCTTGGGTGGTTCTGAAAAACAAACAGCATGTTCTAAGTTGATCAAGTGATCTGATGCTCAGACTGGGAAAGAAATAGGATTGATTGTATTAACAGAGGGATTTTCAGGAGGAGTGTCCTCATATTGCAGGGAGATTTGAATGGGATTTGTCAGGACACAGACATGAGACCAGTGATGACATGAAGGCAGGTGCATGGAAGAAGAGTCTAACATCTGTGTGGTGTCCAGAGCATAAACACTGGCACATGTTTACAGCAAAGACCAAACTGTTGTTGCAGTTTTAGTATAAAGGATATTGTCGACTACGTTTGACTCTAGAGTGGACACATGGTTAAAAGTGTGGAGGTCTGGA
>CM028909.1:1786651-1858078 GCA_016801845.1 Polydactylus sextarius | reverse complement strand
AACAGGAAATGACACAGTGATATAGACAAATATAAATAAGGTGTGAAAGACAAACACACTGCTCAAGAACAGGAAATGAACAAATGCTTTGTCCAGACAGAAATAAACTTAGCACCATCACTCTAATCTAGTCTAATCATGCATGTTATACCAAGTCACTCAAAACAAAGCTACAAGGACCCAGCTGCTCGTCAGCACAATAGAAATGTTTCTGTGGCTCAAAGCAAATGTGGAAGAGTCACTTCTACGCTGATGATACCCTTCTCTACCACTTCTATCACTAAGAGACATCCATACTGCCCAACCACAGGAAGTGAGTGACCTCTCTGCCCAGACACAAACTGACTCAATAACATCACTTGTTTTTTTTTTTATCATTTAAGAAAACATTTTATTGAAATTAAATGAACTTTTTGAGATTTTCCTGATAAGACAAAATACCAGAAAGGCTGTTTTACAACTGGTCATTATCAAAGTGAAATAAACTGGAGGTAAACATGTAAGAAGAAGAAGGATTCATCATACGGTTCATACACTACTAAAAGGTCACAAAGAGTCATGAAGAGGTGTCATTATGGTAAAAAAAATACTTATAAAACATTGACAAGAAGAGTAATGATGTGGCAGCTGAGCTCAGTCTGGAAACTATAAATCTATTATTATTGTTGTTGTTGTTGTGGTTGTTAATAATATAATAATAATAATAATAATAATAATTATGAAACTTTACTGCAGAGCAACAGAGGCTCTGTCATCTCACTACAGTGCAACTTAAAACAACATGTACAAATAGAAAAAAACACAATAAAACCAAGAACTTATCATCACTACAAATAAATGAAAATAAAACATCAATAAACAACAATTAAACTGACTTAAAATTAAACTTTCTCTCCAATTTAAGAACAAATGTGTCATAAAAACTGTACTGAAAACACAAAACAAAACCAAATGATTTGCTAATGTGCTTTTTAAATGATATTTTCAGGTTTTTCTATATATTTGTTCTTCTTAATTGTGCCACATGTAGATTTTTTGTAGCCATACAGTTAATATTAACATTAACAGATGTTTACAATCTGACAGAAATTCTATAGTTATCACTTGTTTTCTTCAGCTGAAGAAGCCCGGTGCATCATAACATCCAGTTTGTCCTGGAGGACTAGCGCTCCCTAGAGGAGGGATTTTAACTTGTAAATGCAACAACAACAACATCAGTGAACAGCTGTTGATGCTAACGTTGACTATGTAGCACACAGTCCAGTTGACATTCAAACTGAAATCTTGAGGTTTAGTCGGTAAATCCAGGTTCAAATTCATGAAGTATCATTGTTGTGTGAGTGTAGAGTAGATCTGGTTGTGATCCCTGGTGGCTGGATTGAGGCTTTGGTAGGTGGAGTCTTCACATGTGGAGTCTGGACCACAGTTCTCATAGACGTCAATCTGAAAAACACATACAAACAGAGATTTGACTGGGAACCAAAGCCCACCTAAAACATGTTGTAGCCCCGGACATGAACTTTTCTAGGTGATGTTTCTGAGTGTGGAGACTGAAGTTCACTACTGATTTACTGTGTTGTGAAGAAGTAGTTTGGTTTCTGTTGATATGTTGATTATTTATTTCTCCACTGGTTGAGTCAACTTCAATAGCTGCTGCTGCTTTAGTTGGTAAAGTTAGTAAATGAATTGAGGATGAGGAGAAAACTTTTGTTTTGTATTAATGTCAGCTGGTCACAAACACTCACCTCTCTGTCACAAACAGGATCCATTTCCACAGTCGGTTCTGAAAAACAAAGGTCAGTTTAAACCACACAGGAAGTGTGTTGCTGTGTGTGTGGACGGAGCCTCTCTACCCTGGCTCCTTAATTAATAATATCTTATTCAATTAATACTCATTTATATTAATTAGTAATAATCAATGGTATTTTTTAAATAAAATTGTGCATTGATTTCTGCTTTAGTCCTTTAAACTGTTACTTTGACATCTAAAGAACAAAAGTCTGTTTTTATGAGCAAAGTTTCTGGTGTGTGTGTGTGTGTGTGTGTGTGTGTGTGTGTGTGTGTGTGTGTGTGTGTGTGTGTGTGTGTGTGTGTGTGTGTGTGTGTGTGTGTGTGTGTGTGTGTGTGTGTGTGTGTGTGTGTGTGTGTGTGTGTGTGTGTGTGTGTGTGTGTGTGTGTGTGTGTGTGTGTGTGTGTGTGTGTGTGTGTGTGTGTGTGTGTGTGTGTGTGTGTGTGTGTGTGTGTGTGTGTGTGTGTGTGTGTGTGTGTGTGTGTGTGTGTGTGTGTGTGTGTGTGTGTGTGTGTGTGTGTGTGTGTGTGTGTGTGTGTGTGTGTGTGTGTGTGTGTGTGTGTGTGTGTGTGTGTGTGTGTGTGTGTGTGTGTGTGTGTGTGTGTGTGTGTGTGTGTGTGTGTGTGTGTTGCGTCACCCTCAGCATCAGACGTCCTCTTTCTACAGAATATAACCACAACAACAGATGACACAACAACAACTGTGATGACCAGAGTCAGTCCCACGTACGTCATCAGCTCTGTGGACGTTTGAAGAGAAAAACAAGTTTAACAAATAATCACCAACTTCCTGATTGGTTATAATGTTAAAGATGATGTGTATCATGTATCTGGACATACACATATCATTTATAGTGACCTCATAAACTGGATCAGCTGGACTCATGTGTCTTTAGTTGTATATGTTTGTTTATGGCGGGGGTCCCCAAACTCTTCCACAAAGAGCCATGTGGCTGCAGGTTTTCGTTCCAACCAAACAGCAGCAGCAGCAGCAGCAGCAGCAGCAGCAGCAGCAGCAGCAGCAGCAGCAGCAGCAGCAGCAGCAGCAGCAGCAGCAGCAGCAGCAGCAGCAGCAGCAGCAGCAGCAGCAGCAGCAGACTTTACTCATTTAATTAACTGATCTCAGTCTCCAGACTGTTGATTGGTCAAACTATGTGATCTTGACTGGTTGGAACAAAAACCTGCAGCCACACGGTTCTTTGTGGTAGAGTCTGTGGACCCCTGGTTTATTGTTTCATATATATTTTAATGTATCTGTGTTTTAGATTTAGCTTTCAGAGTTTTTATCCTGTAAAGCGTCTTTCAGTATTTAGAAAAGTATAAATAAGATGTATTATTTATTATTGTTATTACATTTTTACGTATGTAGGAGCCATTTCTTTATTTAATTCTTTATTATAACTCTTATTTCCATTTTGCAAGTTTGTGCCCTCTACAGGTCAAAGGCTATACAACAGGATGGTGACCAGGTGGAGGTGTAGCTGACTGGGAGAACACAGCTTTTGACCTCGGCTCTGCTGTTTGAATGCAGCAGCTTTGTGCTCTGTTTTCTTTTACCTTATTTTCATTTTATTTATTGGCTGTACCTATTTTTTGTAATAAATAAGACTACATTATTTTGGAAACATTCAACCTCTCTTGGATTCCCCTTTCTCTCTTTTTTTAATTCTTTTTCACAAACACAAACGTCAAAGATCCCCAGTCATCACCAACAGTGACAAACAACAGGAAACGAAGAAACTTATACAACAACAGCAATATAATAATAATTGTTATTGCTAATAATATTAATTATAATAATATGTAATAATAATGTAAATAGTCACTGTCCAGTTCATTACAACAGCCTCTATTGAGAGACTTTGACACATCAATACAGACTGGATTTACCTTCAGTGGTCGTTGTCTTAGACTGAGTAGAGGAGTTTAGACTCTGTGTTGTTGATGATGTTGATGTTGTTGTTGTTGGTAGTGGTGATGATACGGTGGCTGATGTAAAATAATAATATACAATATAATAATAATATACAAACTAAGACATTTATCAGTGTTTGTTATGATAAAACATCAGCAGAAAAGAAGATTTTCATTCAGTTCAGTAGAAACTCACCGTCTGTAACAATGATCTCAAAGTCTCTGTATGAAACTGAAGAAAAAGTTCTGTCCAGACCACATCTGTACTGTCCTGAGTCAGAGTTGGTCAGTTGTGTGATGGTCACAAACACAGATACTTGTTCACTTCCTATCTCATATCTAACACTGTATCTGTCTCTTTGATCACTGTTATTATCTGTTTTAATAAGAACATGTGTCGGTTCACTACAGTCTTCCCTACAGAAGAACTTCCATGTTCCAGAGGAAATAAAGACACATTCAACAGTGACACTTCCTCCAGTTCTTGTCTGGATGAGTTTTTGTCCAGAAGGAGGACGGCGTCCGTTCAGCCGTGCTGGTGAAAAGACAAACAACAGTTAGTAAGAGAACTTCAGATGATGCAGTCTGATCACAGTCTAAAACCAGGACTGGTCATGTGACTGGTCTGAACACACCTGGACAGTCTGATACAACAGTTAATCCAACAAAGACTCCATGCATCATAATCACAATCTAATCTCTGGATTCTGGATAATAATTAAACATGTATGACATTTTTAAATCTGTGAACAGTGATTGAAAATATAAAGTATGAAATACTGAATAACAGCAGCTGCTCAGTGAACAGGGAAACTTTTCTTCAGACACAAGAAACAAACATTTTCAAGGAATTTAGTAGAAACTCACCGTCTATGACAATGATTTCAAAGTCCTTGTCTAAATATTCACTTTGAGACATGACCAAACCACAGTGGTACCGTCCTGAGTCAGACTTGTTCAGATGTGTGATGGTCACATCCACAGATTGTCGTGTTCGTCTGATGATGTATCTGTCGTTCTGAGCAGTGTCTTCAGATGTTTCAATGAGAACATCTTCTCTGTTACATTGGTTTTTACAGAGACGTGCTCTGACTCCAAATAAATTAAAAAAGCAGTGAACTGTGACTTCTCCTCCTTCGATGCCTGAATGGACCCGATCACTGACGAGATCAGTGTTTCCATCCTGCAGAGCTGTTGAACACGTCAACAATCAGTAGTTACTGTCTGTGCTTCCTGTAAGACGCTGCAGTCTCATCACAGTATCTCCTGCTCCACATTTACACTGATACACAGTCACACTGGGAGCTGACCAGTCCAGTCCAGTCCAGTCCAGTCCAGTCCAGTCCAGTCCAGTCCAGTCCAGTCCAGTCAGTCCAGTCCAGTCTAGTCTAGTCTAGTCCAGTCCAGTCTAGTCCAGTCCAGTCCAGTCCAGTCCAGTCCAGTCCAGTCTAGTCTAGTCTAGTCTAGTCTAGTCCAGTCTAGTCTAGTCTAGTCCAGTCAGTCCAGTCCAGTCCAGTCCAGTCTAGTCTGGTCTGGTCTGGTCTAGTCACACTGGGAGCTGACCAGTCCAGTTCAAGTCAGTTTATATAAGTTTTGAACAAGTCACCATGACCTTTGACTTCTACTTGTGCAAATTTTGTAAAAAAAAAAAATCCCTCAAAATAGTCTTGAGATATCACATTCAAGAGGCTACACTGTTTGTGACATCACAATGACCTTGACCTTCGAGCTGTAGCCACCAAAACCTAATCACTTCATCTTTGAGTGTAAGTTAGTAATCATCACCAATTTAAAGTTGTTACTGAGATATTGTGTTCATGAGAACAGGGCAGACAGAAAATCCAATAACATAATGAAAAGTTCAAACTTCAGCAACAAACTACATCAACTCAGCCCATTACTCAAGACTGTGGACTGGTATTATATTCTATGAGTGTGGACAGATGGATGAAAACTAACTGGCTTGTGGAAAAAACTTTAGGTTACAATTTGTGTTTTCAGCTCATTATAACTACTTTATTACTGCTTTTTCTGTGGTTTGACTGGTTTATAACACTGTTCAGTGTCATAAACACTCACTTTGATCACAAACTGCTGGTTTACTTGTGGTTCCTAGAGTCTCTAAGACCTGAATGGGAGGTAGAGTCTTCAGTTCTCAGGCTCCTCTGTGATGGAACCAGATCCGGTTTGGGTCCAGGAAGCAGACACCCTTTCTACATTTAATGTTAGACTAAAAACTTTTTTTTAATTTTTTTTGATAAAGCTGATATTTAAGGATGGTCCAGGAGGGACATGGACCTGAACCATCCTTTAGTTAAACATCCGGTCGAGGCAGATCAGACCGTCCACTCTGAGTCTGGTTCTGATGGAGGTTTCTTCCTGTTAAAAGGGAGTTTTTCCTCCGTTGTCATCAAGCGCTTGCTCATTGTGGAAATGTTGGGTTTCTCTATGTAAAGTGCTTTGAGATAAATGTTTTATGATCTGGCTCTGTATAAATAAAACTGAATTGAAATTGAATTGAATTGAATAACTGCTCTCAACAACTAGATGATCAGCTGACACATAACCAAACAAATACTAGTTTAATAACAACTTTTAATTCCTTGTCTGTGTCGAGTAAAATCATCTGATGTATCTGACTGTTACACTATTGGCTCAAAACAGCGAACACAGAGGGGAGGCCACAAGCAGTTTTTGCATAATCACTGAATTGATTGAGAAATAACAAGAATCATGAATGAAGAGAAAAAAGTGTGGTGCTGATCAATGCAGTGAACTAATCAAAAATGTAGTACTTATCAGTCTAGGAGAAAACCAACAAAATGCCTTAAAAAGCCTAAACTCAGAGGAGGAGAGTCAGCCATGCTCTGCCTGACCAGGCTCTTTATCCTGCTCCCTATCACAGGCACCTGGGCACAAGAAGTAGACACAGACACACCTGCGCAAGAGGGCGGAGTTACTGCAGGTCTGCCAGGGACGTAACAACAGTAAGTGTAATAATCTGCTGTTTAAACCCTTCATCTGTTCCAGAGGAGGTGAGTGGTACCACTCATACTGGACGATGGTTTGATACGACTCACTGTCACTTCTGATCACATTTAACCACATAAACCAACAAACTACAAGACAGTTATAAAACAAACCAATGAAAACTGAGATAAATAAAGAGTGAATGTACTCACAGAGGAAGAAGCAGCAGATCAAAGTGTGACAGACTCTCATGTTGAGGGTCTGATGTCTTCTCTCTTCCTTCTTCCTCCTTCACTGTCAAATAAGGAACTTGTCACTTGTTTAAATGATTGAGTCCCTCCTCTAGACACAACACACACACCTCCACCCTCCTCCCCTCTATGCTGTTCAGTTGTAGATTCATATTAAAATCACATTAAAGTTAAGCTGTAAGATGTGAGTTTTTCCTTAATTTCCACCAGTTTCTTTATGTGTGTTTTATATGTGTGTGTTTGATCATTTTGAATGAAGCTGTTTCATATTAAAGTCATTCAAATCAAAGATTCAAGTACCCAGCTGGTTGTCAGCAGCTGGGTGTACACTTAGGCAGACACTTATGTGTTTTTGGAAGATGTATCATACAACATCAGTTGCTTGTGTGGTGCACCAAATAAACGTGTTGATTATTGTCACAGATACAAATTATTATTACTCTAGAACGGCCTAATGCCTAGCAATAAATAAGCGTGTGACAGGTGGAGTAGTTGTGTCTGGGTTGAGACGGACCACTGTTCAGCCCTCAGACGCACTTTGGATGAAGAATCAACAAGCAGCAGCCTGTATCACCTCTTTATTTCATTAACCTGTGTTACAGGTAAACTTATCTTTATTACTGTGGTACCATTCTTGGAACCCATAATACTTATGTCATGGTGATCAAAAGTTGAATAGTCCTACACTTATTTTCATTGAGAAGTATTTTTCAATTTCTGTCAAGTTTTCCTATATTTTTCTGATACATTTTCACTGGAAATGTCTCCTGAATTAATATATTGGTCTCAGGTGAACGTTAACTTTCTCATGTTATCAATCATGGTCTTACAATGACTGAGGTTGAATGAAGAGTGCAGCCAAATGTTCATAAATCTGTAAATATGTATTTTGCTGTGTATATGTAGGTGGAGCCTCTGTACCCTAGCTTCTGGCTCATCAGTTCAGCTCATCTGTTTCTGCTATAGACACTGACTGATAGTCTTTACTTAGTGGTCTTGTCTTATACCAGAAACTGTCTCTTAATGAATATTTTCCTTGTAATTTCTCTAATGTGAACATCTTTGTGTCTGTGGATGGTTATTTGTTCCTTTGTCTAGTTGGGTCTTCAAACAAACCATAAACATCACAGAAAATCTGGCCAAATGTGGATCCAGCAGACACTGATTATTTGTCATACTTTGGTGTGACTAACCAGCCCCTGGCCAACTCTCCCATGACCCATTGTCTCCACGTCTCAATGTTAAGTAAGTTGGACAAGCTGGTAGAATGAGTTAAATGTCATTTGCGATTCTGCATTCTCAAAGAGGAACCCTCTGAATTTATCTAATTTCAAAGTGTTGGTCTGGGGTAAATAACACTTGCATAAAGCTCAGGGATTGAACCCAGATTTCCTCGGTGCCAATCAGCCAACAATCCACCAGGCTAAGGAACTGAGGCAGGTGTAACTCAGTAGCAGACAGCGAGAAGTCCTTTGAGAAAAAAAGGTCTTTTATTCCAAAACCAAAATTCAGTCAAATAATAATCCTTTACAAAAAACACAGGAAGCCAAAAAAGAAACAAAAAGGACATAGCTCAGTCTGCTCAGAGGAAATCCAGACAATGTTTCAGGTTAAGTATATTCAAACAAACAATTCTTACCACGTGAACATGTGTTACTGAGCGGCTGCTTGAAAACTCAATAAAGGTGAGGTGAGTGATAGGCTAACAAGGCAGGCATGTGACCAGAAAATCAGGAAACAGGTGAGTGAAATTAATCAGTGACATCACAGGAAATTCTGAAACACAAAACAACCGTCTTGGGTTACATCTGGTGGTGAACATAAATAATATTAATTATTATTATTCCCTTAGGAACATCTCCTGATGTTCCCTGGGCAATTAGGATACTGCAGGTGAAAGTCTCTGATCAAAGTCTTGTCCAGAGTATCACAAGAGGGAACCCACGGCCACTCCTCGGGCCCATATCCCTGCCAATCCACCAGATACTGAAGAGAACCCCGGACCCTGCGAGAGTCCAGCAGCCAGTGGACTGTAAAGACTGGTTTGCCCTGGAACATCTGGGGCGGGGGCAGGGTTGAGGGGGCTGGGGCAAAAGGGAGGACAGCATTGGCCACAAACAGGAGACATGAAAGGTGGGGTGAACCTTCATGGACCTGGGCAATTCCAGTCTGTAGGCCCTGGATTCACTCTCCGGATGACCTTGAAGGGGCTTACAAAACGTGGGGCAAGCTTACGGCATTCCACCCACAATGAAAGGTCTCTGGAAGACAGCCACACCCTCTGTCCCACCCAGAAATTTTGTGCCTGTTTCCTCCAATGATTGGCCTGATGCTGGGCCCTTCTAGACGTACGGAGTAGCACCTGACGTGCCTTCCTCCAGGTCCGCCTGCACCACCTAACACTTTGCAGGGCTGAGGGCACAGCCTCATCTCCCTCCTGGTCCGGGAACAAGGGCGGCTGATAACCCAGCTGGCACTGGAACGGCGAGAGCCCCGTGGAGGAGGACTGCAGAGTATTATGAGCATACTCCACCCATGACAAGCTGATCCCTCTCTGCTTGGGAGAGCCGGGTTCTGTCGGTTCTGTCCAGTTCAGTTAATTTAAAAACATGACAGTGAGTCATGTTCTACAAGTCTGTCACTGTACACGCTCCTCTGTTTGATGAGAGTAATCAAAGACATTTTGTTCTCAGACTGTTGTAAAAGATAATGATTGTTACTTAATTTTCTGATGAAACAGCTCTGGTGTGTGGTTGTGTGTGTATGTGTGTGTGTGTTGCTGTTGTATCACCCTCAGGATTAGCATATCAGAACAGTCCAGTTCAGTTCAGTTCAGTTCTGCTCAGTTCAAATCAGTCTACTGAACACGCTCCTCTGTTGGGTGAGAAACAAACAATGAGTTTGTTCTCATTCTCAGTCGTAAAAGGTGAGGATTTGTTAATAAAACGTCTCTGTGTGTGTGTGTGTGTGTGTGTGTGTGTGTGTGTGTGTGTGCGTGCGTGCGTGCGTGCGTGTGTGTGTGTGTGTGTGTGTGTGTGTGTGTGTGTGTGTGTGTCTATGGTGTGTGCGTGTGTGTGTGTGTGTGTGTGTGTGTGTGCGTGTGTGTGTGTGTGTGTGTGTGTGTGTGTGTTGCTGTTGCTTCACCATCAGATTTAGACATCCTCTTTCTGCAGAATATCACCACACACACAGAGATAACACAACAACTGTGATAACGAGTCAGTCCCATGTACAACATCAGCTCTGTGAACATTTAAAAAAAAAACAAAAAAAACTTTTTTTAATCAACAACTTCCTGATTGGTTATAATGTTGATGTCATGTACTGGCTGATGTGTATTATGTATGAGGCCCCTCTGGACACATACACATATTCATTTTCTTAATGGATCAATTATAATTAAGTATAATAATTAATTGATTATAGTGTTCCCTGTCAAGAAAATCCAAATGTGTGGTCTATAGACTAAATGCTCCAGTCTAGTCTAATCCACCACAGTTCTGTCTAGTTCAGTTCATTTCAGTCCAGTCCAGCGATAACAGGAAATGACACATTTAACACTTAGGTATTAAAGACACATATGCTGCCCAAGTGAATGATGTGACTGAATTCAGATTCAAATAACACAGGATGAGATGTGAACCTTGTTATGTGCCCACATACAGAAAACTTGGTGAATGATGTGTTGTAAGTTGAATTAAGGAGCTGTTTGTTGGCTTTTTTTTTTTTCTCCCGTCCACTCAGCAACATTGAGGTTAGTTGGTTGCTGGGGCAGCAGCGTTTGGTGCATGATGGGTGGTAAGTTCAATTTAGGAACTTTGATTCAAATTATGGATGGCAAGTTGAATTTAGGACGCATCATCAGTAGTGTTCCTCTGGCTCATGGGGTGTTTCAGCCTTTAAACACTATACACCCTCATCAGAGGCTACCAGCTACAGGCTAATCAAATCTGCGCTTGCGTCCCATAGCCAATTAGTAAGATGCCCTGTATTGTTAGCTAGGGGCCCAACTAGGGTTGTTCCTCTTCAACCAAAGCCACTGGCTGCTTCTCTCTGCAACTTCTTGTGCAGTTTTGATGGCTGTGTGTAGGCTCTGATTCCCACGTCCCTCAGCAGTTTGGTGGTGGACGTTGCCACAAACCCTCAGCATCCGACCTTCACTGGGCGGACTTCTGTGTTCCAGCTGCAATGTTGTGCCTCAGCAGCTAGTTCAGCATAGGGCAGGTGTTTTCACTCATATGCCTCATCTATGGAGTCCTCCCAGGGTACCGTGAGTTCAATGATGTAAGCCTTCTTTAGAGAAGGCGCAACTTCTTCTCCACTGTGCCACAGAGTTGATCCAGGGTTGAGGTTAGGTCAGCGTTCACCATTTCCCAAATACTTTGTCAGACAGGAGTAAAGTCAGTACCATTACAGGTTGTATTATCAGCTACTGCTGTTAGGAGCATTCAAAATGAAAGCAGTTCAATCAGGAGAGACTAACAAGAGTTTGTTTAATTTTTAAATGAAAAGTATTGACAAAAGAAGAAGAAGAATCTTTGGCACTTAGACCCAAACAGGATGTGTGAACTGTGGTGGCGATGCATGGAACAAAGATCTCATAAGATGATTATCATCTATCTGAATCAATTTTATTTTTTCAGCTCTTTAACACTGGAGCTGATGAAGTCTGAACACAAAAGCAGATGTTACCTCAGGTTTTGTGCCATTTGTCCTTCTTCATTTCTGTTGAACAAATATTGATTATAAAATGGGACAGTTAGAAGATAATTAAACCGCTCGGACTGAGTTACTCTGGAGTCAGAGGGAGCGTAGGTCTGTTGGGGGCGCTACTATGTTACAAACAACTGGTATTTTATTTTTCAGTGTAAGGAGTATTATTTACATTGACGAGATGAACAAACTAAAAGAAAATACTTTTTGTTGCCTCGCTCCATCAAACTAGCAGTGGCCATAAAATAATGTGCAATCTATACCTGTTGAGGGCAAAGTTGGACGACATGACAGCACCACAAAAATCAAGCTGAAACATCTGGACCACCCCCTGGTGGCCAGTTGCATTACAGGTTATGAACCCCGCACCCTCCATTTTAGCATGTTTGATGTTATAATGACGTGTTGTGATGTCATGACAGGTGAGACTGACTCGTGATTGGTCAGAGCAGATGTACTGGTTCCATTCACCTGATCACTACTGACAGACTAGCTCCAAATACACAAGATAGTATTGCTCAGGGACATGTGGAAGCATTTTTATACAGTTGGAGGAAGGAAAGACATGTCAGCCAGCTTTATGCTGTCACTATGCTGAAGCAACAGGAAAACCTACAAGTTGTGTAAGTTGCCTCAGCAGCAGCTGTTGCATTTCTCAAACAGTAAGTCATCATTAAGACCAACCCCAAGATGATGACGATGATGGCGAGAATCACAACCAAGAGCAGCAGCACTCTGCTGAGTGCGAGTCAGCTTAGTTACATAGATACAGGCAGATCCATGTTTTCACTTGTATTCTCCCCAAAAGATTAATAGACAGAACAGACAGAAATTACAATGGCTGAAATAAGACAAGATTAGGTAAACCTTTATTAGTCTCTCCCACAGTGAAGAAAATCACAAAATTAGTATCCTGCATGTTTATAAAACATATTTGTGATCAGACTTAAAATTTTGGTTATAAAGTCATAATCTATGGAAGCCCTGAGAGGCAAGTGAGATTGTTTGTACCATCGTCCTTAAACTTTTGTTTTTAAAAGACAGAAATAAAAAACTCACCATTTATGATGGTGACATTAATAATCATGTAGATCGTTGTATCCACAAAGAACTCGAAAGACAACATTGTATGTAGGCCACACCTGTACTGTCCGGTGTCAGATCGCTCAGCTCTTGGATGGTCACAATCAGTACTGATGAGGTGATGGATCCCAGTCCGAGCTCTCACCATTGTTTCCATGAGAAGATCTGCCACTTAACATTCACTTCTACAAAATAACTTTGTGCTGTAGCTTGCAGAAAAAGGACATGTAACTTTCACATATCCTCCCTTCTCTATTGCAAATGGAGAGTAGAAGAGTTGGCTGCTGATGAAAGCAACATCTTTATCCATCAGTGCTATTAAAAGGATGAACAATCAGTAGTTACTTTCTGTAACAGCAACCCAGCCTGTGAAGTAACCTGACACACCAGATTCAGCACACGATGTTGTCATGTTTCAGGCTTTGATAGAAGTTGGAAAATGACAATGATTTCATCACAAACAGCTCAGTGTGCGTGTGGGTTTTCAACATCCTCCAACCTCCAACCTTTTTCCTGTTTGGCAAAATCTGTGGTTTTACCACCTCCTGTTTTTTTTTTTTTTTTTAAATGCAGCAGCATAAAACGTCATATCTTACTTTTAACTTTTATTTCAGAATTACAAAATTCTACATGTGATGGATGAGTAAATGCATTAACATTAACAAGGATACAGGTTTAAATGTGTTGCATAACAAATCAGAGCACATCTGAGTTTCAGCTGACTTTCAGTGAAAATGACTGGTTTGCCCTGATGAGTTGAAAACTGTTTCTTTCAGACTGGTTTGTGCCACAGTAGTAACAACTAGATGATCAGCTGAAGCAACATAACAAATATAAGTTTAATGATGACTTTTAATTCCTTATCTATGTCCAGTGAAGTCATCTGACAATGTAATAAAAGCAACAATCGGCTGTTTAAACCCTTCATCTGTTCTCAGAGGAGGTGACTGGTACCACTCATACTGGACGATGGTTTAATATGACTCAATGTCACTTCTGATCACATTTAACCACATAAACCACCAAACTATAAGACAGTTATAAAACCAAAGAAAAATCAGAGAAATCCAGAGTGAAAATACTCACAGAGGAAGAAGTAGCAGTTCAAAGTGTGACAGACTCTCATATTGGGCGTTGAGGTTTAGGGTTAGGGTCTAATGTTGTCTCTCCTCCTTCTTTCCTCGCTCACAAATAAAGAACTTGTCACTTCTTTAAATGATTGAGTCCCTCCCCTAGACACAACACACACACCTCCACCTTCTTCCCCATATGTCACTACTCACTGCCACTGCTTTCCTGCGCAACTGTAACTGTGACTTAAAGGAGTTGTTCAAATTCACCTACAGCCAGTTCTCTTATTACAGATAGTTTCATATATTCATGGAAAAAAAAGTTCTTTACAGTGACATGGCCTGTGTTGGGGACATGATGAATTGACCCACATGCACATACCCAACCCTAACCCTGATCAGGTGTTTTCCGGGCATGTTTCCATTCCAGTTGGTTGTGTGCCTGGAAAGAAACAAAAATAATCTCCCCAGAACATGCTGCAGAGATTATATCTCATCTGGTGTGGAAACATCTTGGATCCCACAGGAAGAGCTGTACAGGGCAGATTAATTCTTGATTAAGTTATGCTATTATCCATGTTCATAGAGTCAGTTGATGTCACCGGGGATCAGCCCAGTCAGGCCTTCACAGCAGACTATGCACCAGGTTCTGTTTTTGATCTGCACCATCCAGTGCAGATCATTCGTGGTATTTTGACTTGTGGCCAAAAACAGGATTTGTGTGGTCATTGTAATTAATAATAATAATAATTAATAATTGTAATTAATTGATTGATCAATCTATTATTTATTATTATTTTAGGTATATGCTTCAATCACATGTTTTAATGCCTATCTTTATTTATATTCTTTTTTATTTTCTTATTGATCTATTTCTTATCAAATTTTAGTGTTTTAGTTGTTCAGTTTTTAGCTCCAGTGTTTCCTCATGGAGGCCATCCATCTTGGGTTTTTATCAACCCAAGATGATAAAAATTAGAGTAGGGTTGTAAGAAGTGAGTGATTTGATTTAAGAAATGGCAGCAGTTGATTTAAAAGACCAGCAGTACTAGCAGAAAACCAGCAGGTGGCAGACTTTTGCTCTTCAATGTGCTGGAGGAAAATGGCAAGGATCTCTACTTTCCTCAATCCTGCTGGGCCTCTGTGGCAGAAATATGTCATTAACTTGAATAATATGGATTTGAACAAAGTAGTTTGGATTTAGATTCAACTCAATCGTCAGTTCTCTCAGTTTAAACAATTAGAGATGAGATGAAATATCAGTTTACTGAGCACAGATTCATACAACACATTGCCTTGACATTGATTGAGATCACAGGTCAGTTGAAGCATATAATACACATCCCTTGTATGGTATACCTGTGTGTGTGTGTGTGTGTGTGTGTGTGTGTGTCACGGTCTCAGCCAACTATGTAGTAATGTACAAACATCAAATGCTTCATGATATAAGACTTGTTCATTTGTAAATTAAAGGTTTATTTCCACTAAAAATGTCAGGCTTTTTAAATTTGAAGCAGTTACAAGAAATGATGATTTTATATTAATGTTTTGAGCCAAAATCTAAAGCGTCAGGGTGAGATGTTTGATTTTTACAGGTTTAATTGTGTTTATAAGGTAGTAAATTAATATCTGGGGCAATATTAGATATAACTGAGTCGGTAGCTACAAATACAAGCTGTTTTGTCTTTTGTCTATCAGAATTTACCTTTACTTGAATTTGTAATTTTATAAAAAAAACTGTGTCGTTTGTCCTGCTGTCATTGATGTCATTAACTTAAATAATCTGGATTTGAACAAAGAAATTTGGAATTAAATTCTAACTGAAAATTCAACTCAATCGTCAGTTCTTTCAGTTTACATAATTACAGATCTTGAGATGAAAAATCAGTTTAGAGAGCATAGATTCATACAACACGTCGTCTTGTTTCTAAACAGAACATTGATTAAGATCATACATCAGAAGCATATATTATATGTATAAGACAAAGATCCATGAAGCAGAACTGTAGCTATTAGATTAAATTCAAATGGTTCGATAGGTTTGGTCCTGATCCCTGATTACTGCAGTCTTTATATGTGGAGACTGGCGGATGCTTCTCATTGAGAACAGTCTGGAAAACACAAAAGTTTATTTGACAGGGAATGAAGGCACACCCCAAATATTGTTAATTATATTGTTAAAATATTGTTTTTACTAAAATAAGTCTAGGAATCAGCTAGAAGTCTCTGATAATGATGAGTCACGTCCAGAGGAAAAAACATTCATGAATCATTTCATTCTGTGTGTGTGCGTGTGTGTATGTGTTTTTCCTACATTGTGGGGACTTAAATCTCTCTACACACTCACATTATGGGCACCTGTCTCTCTTATGGGGACACAAACAGGTCCCCATAATGTAAAAAAACAAACAGTGAAGGTGAAGACATGACTTTTAGGTTTAGATAAACATCGGACAAGTGGTAGCAACAACTGAGATATTTAGGGTTTCCAGGAAAGTCTCCAGAAAATTAATGTAAGCCAATTAAATGTCCCCTTATGGTTATGGAAACCAGACTCTGTGTATGTCTGTGTGTGTGTGTGTGTGTGTGTGTGTTTATTTGTAAATTAAAGGTTTATTTCTACTAAAAATGTCAGGCATTTTAATTCGAAGCAGTTACAAGAAATGATGAGTTTGTATTAATGTTTTGAGCCAAAATCTAAAGTTTCAGGGTGAGAGAGTGTTTCATATTAAAAGGTTTAACTGTGTTTATAAGGTAGAATAAATGAATAAAGGTATCCAGGGTAACATTAAATGTAATTTCTATTACATCAATTGAATTTGTAATGTTATGCAAACTGTGCCTTGTTGCAAAACGTCACCTCCATGTCCGCGGTGTCACTGTTTCCTCTGGTCTTCAGATCTGTGGAACAAAGGATTTCCTTCTGTCACAATGAGTGATTACCTCAAGTTGTCCAATACTAATAAAAGACAATAGAAAATAGTAAAGTTAAAGACACACTTGACAAGCTGAGGCATCAGGCCACCGATAAAAACTGTTGGTCAAATAAACAAAACCCAATCTCTGTATTGCAGGAAATACCACAAACGTTGATCTTTTTTTTTTATCATGTTAATTACTGTCTTATCTATCTTGTTGGAGCCAGAGGCAGAGGGACAGCCCAAGTCAAACTCAAACACAAATTTTGCAGTGAAATGTAATGAAACCTGAGCTGCACTGACCTATGAGGATAAAGGCTCTTGCCTGTTCTGTTCAGGCTCCAGCAACTTCCGCTGGTAGATAAGTACACATGCATTCTTCCAAATAAGTGTCATTTCAGGTAAGAAATGAATCTGCTGTTTCCTTACCACAGGGTTTGGCCTTCCGTTTTATGTAGACTATCAGCACAGGCAGTGCTAACATGACCACAGCGAACAGAGGTACACCCACATACATCAGCAGACCTACACAGATAAACATACGTGTTTAGCATTTTATGCATTTTAATTGATGATAATAATAATATCTCCTCTTGTCAAAACCACATTTACCTGATTAAAAAGGTTCACAAAAACACTATTGATTTAAAAAAAAAATGTAATTCAAGATACCACCACAGGCAAGATGAATTTCTGATGTCTGTACCTGTAGCTGCAGGTTTCTCAGTGGTTCCAGAGAAACTTGCGAAGGGGGTCAACCTCTGTGTTGTTGGTAGTGGTGGTTTTGTGGAGACTTGATTTTGTTTTGAAGTGGTTGTTGAAGTGGTTGGAGCTGTGAACAACGACAACAAACGAAACAATCAGATCCTGAAGAAATACTAGTGCAGAGAAAGCAGATCATGCAAAGAAATATCAGTCCATTCCTTCAATGACTTAGTCTGAAACAATGTTTGGTTAGTTTCTCTATGTCAGTGTAACTTCCAGATGAATAATGAATCAGGATTCAAGGTATTCCTGCAGAACGTGTTCTTCACTTCACCGGTCAGTGGGTTTAATGTTGGGGCGTATGCAGGAGCTGAGGGAGGAGATTAGTTGCACACTTAGACATAATTAGTTGCCACTTGACTCTGGAAGGAAGGAATAATGTGATAGAGGATACATCTTTGTGCAAACAGATGATGAAAGAGCTGGGCAGAATGAAAAGAAGTGACCTGTTAGTGGCTTGAAAATACCTGATGAGGGAGACACTGTGAAGCTTAACCTCTGTGTTGGTGACGGTGGTGTGGAGGCTGGTAGGACTATTGTTGGAAATGTTGTGAGCATCTGGTTTTGTTTTGAAGTGATTGGAGCTGTGAACAATGATAACACAGTAAAACAATCAGATCCTGAAATAATACTAGTACAAAAAAGTTTTTCCTCTTCACTGTTGTCAAGTGTTTGTTTCCAGTAGGAACTGTTGGTGTTCATACTGTTCATACGGTTGTACTTTGGGATTTGGAGGTAAACTAATCATCTTGAATTGAATTAAAATAAAATGCTGCTGTACAACACCAGATAAAACAAAAAAAGTCGATGTCGATACTCGTCGATGTTTAACAGTAAGATGGAAAAAAACAAAGAAAAATAGTCCTTTGGTTCTTTTTGAAACTGAATGTGCACTGATGAAGGGCATGGCTTATGGAGAAATAAAGTCTTCTGATAAAAAACAAAAGCAAAAAAATCTCACCGTCTACAACAATGATCGATTCTTTGCGATGTGTTTGTGAAGACAAAGGTTTGCCATAACCACACGTGTACTGTCCTGTGTCCGACTTGGTCACCTCTGTGATTTTGACGTACAGTCCCAGGGGAGATCCCTCTCTATATTCAATGTGGTACCTGCCGCTCTGAGCACCGCCCGTGTCTGTTTCAATGAGAATGTCCTCTTCTTTCTTACATTCATCCCTACAAAGGAATATTGTGCTTCGATTGACAACCTTTGAGTCAATGCTGCATGGATAACTGATGTCTTCTCCTTCAACATATGTGTAGACAACACGAGAGTTTACGTCCAGTTCTGTAGAGAAGATGAACAGTCAATAGTTACAATCTACGTCTACAAGATGCTGCACACACATCTACAGAGTCACAGTGAAGCTGCTCAGTTCAACCACAGTCGATACAATCTGACCATCGTCGATACACAGTATAATAATGATATAATAGTATAATATAATAATACACAGTAAATAACTCAAGCTGTTCTCACAATTTAATTTGTCTCAATGTGATTTCATTTATTCTTTGGCTACAAACGTCCCTCAATACACTGAATATACTAAACATCAAATTTGATGATCAAATGTATTAAAACTCACCATTTGAGACTCTGATCTCAAAGTCATTGAATGAATCTGGAGCAACAGATTCACCAAAACCACATCGGTATTTTGCTGAGTCCGACTGGGTCAGATTTGTGATGGTCACAGACACAATTCCTCTTCCACCAGATCCCAGTTTGTATTGAAGGCTGTATCTGCCACTGTTAGCTTTTTCGCCATCGATTTTAATGAGAAGGTCGTCTCCTTTACATTCTTCTCTACAGAAGTATTTCCAGCTTCCAGATAAAGACAAATGGCAATCGATTGTACCATTTCCTCCTTCAGCTCCAGTAAAAATGTAGTCTCTTGCACTGAACCCAAAATGTCCACACAGTGCTGTTGAAAAGATGAACACTGATGGTCAGAACCTTGTATGTTGATTTTATAAAGAAGCAGAGGTGATAAAAAGACACTTGTGGCTGTAGTTCTTAGAGTCACAGTGTTTTTCCACCATCAGCAACACAAATAAGCAGTAAACACACTATGGATAAATGATAAACTGTAAATGTGTCACAATTAGTTATACTGGGACAGTGGAGAACATTAGACTGTGGAGATACTGCAACAGAAACTGTTGACAGAAAATATCAGAGACCAACAGGACGTCTAAAAAAGAATATAGCAACTGAAAACCATCCAAGACATAGTCAGGTCTTCAGTCCTCACCTGAGAAGAAGTAGAAGAACAGAACCTGGTGGATATTCATCCTGAATTTGATCCTGATGGAGATAAATCCTTTAGCTGCAGAACAACTGTCTCTGTTACTTACCACCTTCTATCTCTATAAACCCTCAGGAAGCTAAAGCTGCTAACTTACTCAGCCTCTACTTGTGCATTCCCTCTTACTCTTGTGTTTGAGTTTTATATGGCGGATTGATTTCCTTCCTTTGTCTGATAAGACTTCTTTGTGTTAGTCTTGCCCAAACATCCTTTTTGGATAAGAATTATCTGTGTTTCTCTGATTCAGGATGAACTGAGAAATACAGTTACTGTTTCTACAGAGGATTCCTCAGATTTGTTTTCTTGCAGAACTTTTTTTATATTTATAGACGTTGAACACAAAAATGTTCCCACTCTGCTTAACATCTGAACCTGGTTTGTTAACTCACACTCATGGCCAACAGTGTTCCTGTGAAGCCAGATATTTTAATCCCTTGTTTTTCTCCCCAGGCTCATCAACTGTGGCGTAGCTGCATATGCATTCGTTGTGCACGCTCAGAAGTGAGCAGAAGAAGGGAGCTTCATTAGAAGAACTGCGATGCCTTATCTTGATATTTTCACCAACACAGTCTCGTCCCAAAACATTATACAATTAAAGATTTATATTAACAGATGATAAAACATGGTTGGTGGTGTACTGCTTAAAACTCCTTGAACCATTGACACAGTGACACACACTTCAAAACAGAAGTGGTTGCAGTATTAGTATTTATTGTGAATAATAAGCAAAGGCAAATAGGACAATTAAAAATGTTTAAAAAATGTTAATATCTGATTGTTTGATACAGAGCTGAACTAAGCTTTATGAGAGAGACAGTCAGTGTGGCTGTTACCACAACTTATGGCTGAAACTGGGACAATGTTCCCCAAGAGAAGATAAAATGGTTGAGAGATGATCTGTCTTGTACATCACATTCAGTCTTTACATCTTCAAAAACACTGTACACATCTTTTAAAGTTACACTTAAATCACAACAATTCTTTTGACTTTCCAGTTTAGTTATTTCCCTATATTTACTTCCACTTTCTCTTTAACATATCCCATTTCATTGCATATATGATAGTAATTATTGCTACAAAATCAAACATAAAAGAACTTTGTGCTTCAGCAGGTTGTTGAGATCTCAACCTTTCATTCAGTAGCCAGCAAGCGGCAGAATTTACTACAGGCCAATGGCAAGCATTTCTATTTTACTGGAGTTAAAGTGGAGAAAGTGTTTTTATTTTTGACATCTGCTGTCGGATGTTGTGTCGTCTGAGCCGGTTGGGACTCTGGGAGTCCTGGGGAGATATGGTCGAACAGGTTGTTGCATCTGAGTAAGAAAATCGCTGAAAATCCAAAAAACAAAGATAATAATAAATAATTGAAATATTTTGTTCAGTGTTGTTTTGAATAGTTGTTTAATCTTTCCGTGTATTTTCATATCTTAGGTTCTCAGTGCAGACTTACCTGCTAAAATCCAGACCTGAATTCAAAAAGATTCTGATATCTGTTTTGTGAGTCAGTGCAAGTTTGGCCCTGATCTTTGACGGCTGAACTGAGTCCTTGGTGGGTGGAGTCTTTCCATGTAGAGACTAAGTCACAGTTTTCATAGAGGGCAATCTGAAAAACACATACAAACAGAGATCTGACAGATAAAGTAGGACAACCTAAAACACAGTTGCAGCTCTGAACTTTTTTTTTCATGTGGTGTTTCAGAACAGAAAGTATATGGAGTTGAATTTAAGACACTTTTCTGAGCGCACAGAGGGAAATCATTAATAAAAACATTTTTTGCACGCACACAACTTCCATTTTGAGGAAAAATTTAGAGCTTCAGACAAAAATCGATTCTGTGCTCAGACGACCGACTGCTGCACACTCACAGTGCCCCTTTCCCCTTAGTCCGCCCCAACCACTCAAGGTTTGTACATATTGTGCCACAAAGGTCAACCAATCAGAGAACTTGGGGGCAAAAAAATGTGATTGGCTGCTTCTGCTCCAATCACATCGCAGCACACGATTTTAGTTTTTCCTCAAAATAGAAGTTGTTTGCATGAAAACCATATTTTTGCGTACTTTAAATTTCCCTTAGTGCGCTCAGAAACATGTCACCAATATAACTCCAGACGTAGGGATCAGAAACACTTTCAAGTGCAACAGGTTTGTGGATGAGAGTTTATTTTAATTTTAATGAAACAGAAAGAAACAGAAACACGCTGTAGAAATGATTAAGTTTCTGTTAAGAATTTGATATTTTTACACTGATAATGATCAGCTGGAGTCAGTTCATTGAGATGTGCACAACCAATGACTTTTGAGATTTTCTTAAATAATCTGCATAGCTATTAACGTATTTGAATATTTTCTGTTCTGTCATTTCTGTGTCACAGACACAGTAACTACTGACTGTACTGATTTCCTGTTCTGAGAGCTGTTTGATTTCATTCTTAAAGTAGCTGTCACAGCTGAGATTAGACTGTAGAGACTGAGATTAGATGCAGACACAAAAAAATCACCTCCACGTTGACGCTGTCTGCATCTCCTCCACTCTTCAGACCTGGAACAGACAAACAATGTTACAGGGAGAAATCATTAGAAGTGCAGATGAGATGAGAAGGTGACTGACTGGGATGTAGTCGGTTGAGTGACACGGAGACGAACTGGGAGCAAACAGAATGAGAAGGTGAGAAAGTGAGAGACAGGCTCAGGACGGGGGACGTGACCTTAGTCCAATGTAGAAAAGAATCTTAATTAAGGACTTTTGAACGTTTCCTGCTTGTGAATCAAACTCAAAGCAGTTTCTTTGTATTCCCCATGAGAAAGTCTTTGCTAATTGTAAAATAAGTTAATGAGGATAGAAAAAGATCATCTTCAAAAAACTCTGCAGGGGCTGAACCATGAAGCAAACCCTAAACTCACAGTCACAGCAGATAAATTGACTTTGTCAGCCTTTTTTTTTTTTTTTTAGCTCTGTGTGTTGCTATAAAAAAGAAACATTTGATACTTGACTTTTATACTTCATGCAATGAGTGCATGTTGCTTATTTTCAGTTCCTCTGACGGGAAGCTTCAGTGGTTTAAAATGGGGTCACCGGGAAACTACTAGATAACTGCTGATCTGTGTGTGTTTTTTTTTTGTTTTTGTTTTTACAGTTGGGTGCATTGTCAGTATCACTAGCCTATTGTACTGTTACACATTTACAGTAAAACAAATAAAAACATAACATCACAACCTTGTGAACAGCACTACCAACAGAATCCTGTCTGCATCAATGTAACTTTTTCACTCAACTGTGAATCTCTGATACTCTGAGAGAATAATGTCAGAAAAAGTAGAAGCGACACCTTCAAGAAACAACTGACAGACATCACACACAACACACACACACACACACACACACACACACACACACACACACACACTGATCTGGCTTCAGCCCTCAGAGTTGATGGATAAAGAAAAAGTCGTACAGGAGAAAAAAAGATTTCAACTTTAAAACTTCTGCTCACACAAGTGATGTGAAACTGTTGAGTTTTCTGTGTTACTCTGTGGTTCCTCTTTTCTTACCGCTATCTGTTGTTTCCTTCTTCATGCAGAACTTCAGCACAGTCAGTGACAGGCCAATGACCATGACAATCAGAGTCACACACATGCTCAGCAGCACAGCTGCGAAGATTAATAGTTTCACTTTGACATGGTTGATAACAGAGTCACATAAGTTCATCACAAACACATGTTTTACTGATCGGCAGCTGAACAAACAGCAGAGTAAATGGTTCTGTACCTGTTATCTTGTCAGTGGTGACGAAACAAGACGATGGTTTGTTGTTTCCTGAACTCGTACTTAAACTTTGTGTCGGCAGCGTTGGTGTCGCTGTGTAGGTTGATGGCTGGAACGTCGGGGTTGCTTTTGAAGTGGTTACAGCTGTGAACAATAAACACAATTAAATAATCAGATTGTAATCAAATACTGATACAGAGAAATCCTGATAAGAAATAATGTGCTGGTCTAGATTGATATTTTCATTTTTTACAACAAAAAAAGAAGAAACTCACCGTCTACAACAATGATCAAGTCTGTGCGATATGTTTGTGAAGACAAAGGTTTGCCATAACCACACGTGTACTTTCCTGCGTCCGACGTGGTCACCTCTGTGATTTTAACATGCAGCCCAAATGCAGATCCTTCTATATATTCAATACCGTACCTGCCACTCTGAGCACTGCTCTTGTCTGTTTCAATGAGAATGTCCTCTTCTTTCTTACATTCACCCCTACAAAGGAATATTGTGCTTCGATTTGCAGAATCAAGGCATGGATACCTGATGTTTTCTCCTTTCAGAAATGTTTTTGTAAAACCAGAGTTTATGTCCAGTTCTGTAGAGAAGATGAACAGTCAATAGTTACAATCTACGTCTACAAGATGCTGCACACACATCTACAGAGTCACAGTGAAGCTGCTCAGTTCAACCACAGTCGATACAATCTGACCATCGTCAATACACAGTATAATAATGATATAATAGTATAATATAATAATACACAGTAAATAACTCAAGCTGTTCTCACAATTTAATTTGTCTCAATGTGATTTCATTTATTCTTTGGCTACAAACGTCCCTCAATACACTGAATATACTAAACATCAAATTTGATGATCAAATGTATTGAAACTCACCATTTGAGACTCTGACCTCAAAGTCAATGAATGAATTTGGAGCAACAGATTCACCAAAACCACATCGGTATTTTGCTGAGTCCGACTGGGTCAGATTTGTGATGGTCACAGACACAATTCCTCTTCCACCAGATCCCAGTTTGTATTGAAGGCTGTATCTGCCACTGCTCGCACCATTTCCATCAGTTTTGATCAGAAGGTCGTCTCCTTTACATTCTTCTCTACAGAAGAACCTCCAGCTTCCAGATAAAGACAAGTGGCAATCGATTGTACCATTTCCTCCTTCAGCTCCCATGAAAATGGTGGGTTTTGCCCTGACGAGCACAAAGCGTCCACCACACAGTGCTGAGGAAAAGATGAACACTGATGGTCACTTGTTATCAAACAGACTGCAGGTTAATGAACCCACTCACTGCTTTAACAACATCCTTGACCTTGTTCTAACTCGTGGCATTGATGTAGAAAATGTAACAACGTTGCTTTGTTTCTGCTGTTTTTTTATTTGTTTATTATGTTGAAAAGTTAAATTAAATTGAATTGTAGCTGCAGTAGTAGAAAAGCATCAGAGACACAGTCAGGTCATCAGTCCTCACCTGAGAAGAAGCAGAAGATCAGAACCTGGTGTATATTCATCCTGGATCAATATTTGATGAGACAAATCTTCCAGCTGCAGAACAACCGTCTGTCACTTCACTCCTTCCACCCTCTGTCTCTCTGAACCCTCAGGATGCTGAAGTTGCCTGATTTAGCATTAACTTCCTCTTTCTTTGAATCTGCATCATATGAGTGAAGATAAGTGAAGAAGTAACCACGTCTTGTTGGCCAACATAATATTCACATGTTGTTCTTTATTCCTTTTCATTTATATGCAAACTTTCACACATGGCGACATGAATTCAAATTTATTCAACATTCACTAAAATGTAAAGTGATAGATTTTCAAGAAAATGGAAACTTTGGATGTAGTGAGCTGTTCTCTGAAGACACACACACACACACACACACACACACACACACACACACACACACACGCAAGCACATCTGACCATAATTTTTTATTTGGTTCTTTTGTACAAATCGGTTCTGAAGGGAAACAAAGCCAGTCCGTCATTTGGTTCCAGTGTGGTCAGGAGAGTCAGTTCAGGACCTTCAGGACTGCTTCACTTGAATTATTATGAAGAGCAAATGATTCCCAGGAAAATAATTCATGTTTTTCCTAATAATAAACCATAGTTGTCAAAACACTATTAACCAAAGGAACGTCACTTTTAACTCCCCGAGAAGTAAGAGGGAACTAAAACTGGCTAAAAATGACTATAAGGACAAAGTGCAAAACCTGCTGCGTGGTGACAATTCACATTCACATTGGGACGCCGTTAAATATATAATGGGGTTAAAATAAAAAAAAAAGTCTCTGATTTGTTTTGCACCACTTTTAATGTTTTTTATAATCGTTTTAATATTCATGATTTTAGTGAGGAACAGTCAGCATTTTAGGCAGCGAACCCCACAGCAGGAGATAAATACTGTCACTGGTAAACCTTTGTAGGCTGTAGGCTTTGTAGGGAGTGCGGAAGAGGGAGAGTCCTGGTCCAGACAAGATCAGTGGTTGGCTTCTTAAAAACTGATTACTGATTTTTTTTTTTTTTTTATCCGACGGACCCCAGAGAGTGAAAGTAAACAAGATTCTCTCTGATGCACTTTTATCATCCACTGGCTCTCCACAGGGGTGTGTCTTACTTTTATTTGTTTTATACAAACGATTGCCAGAGCTTACACAGGAAGAGATACATTCTTAAATTTGCGGATGATTCTGTCATAGCATCCTTACTGGACAAAAACTCCAGGGATCATGGCCCAGTCGTGAAGGATTTCTTGGACTGGTGCGAACGATCCCACCTCAGCATAGATGTCTCAAAAACAAAGGAGAGGATAAATCTTTAAATGATCCCCCATCGGTATCCATGCCTGGGCTGTTCAGGTGGTACAACAGTACAAATACCTGGGGATTGTTCTTGAACGAACTGTCATTCAAGGCCAATACAGACGCTACACTAACATACATCAGCGTCTGTATTTCTGTGGCGAACTGAGGAATTTTAATGAAGACTGTGTTTTGATGGAAAAGCTTTATTCTCATTTTATCAAGTCACTTTTATTCTTTTATATGCTGAGTAGTCAGCACAACATCAGAGCCTTAACTAAAGCCAACGCTATTGTGTCTGACTGCACTCACCCACTCTTTAATTTCTACAAGCTTTTGCTTCCCAACATTGAGGTTCAAGAACTGATTTCGTTCCCACCACTATTACCCTTATAAAAAGAAATAACAAATAACCTCCACCCCACCCCTCCGGCTCATTCCCCACAGCCTTGAGTCGTGTATTGTATTGTATTGTGTGTAGTCATGTTAGATGGTGTTGATTATGGTTTTTTACTGTTAGCTGCAAAAAAATTGGCCAATAAAGTAAATATTGACCTTGACACACATACAAACACACACACACACACACACACACACACACACACACACACACACACAAACAAACATACACATGGGTTTGCAGTGGGGGCCTGGTGGCTAAGGAAGCAGACTTGGGTCTGTAAGGTCCCAGGTTCAAATCCACCAAGCTACCGGGTCCCACTGAGGTACCTGAATAAGGCTCCCTGGGCGCCGTCCAGGTGATGGGTTAAATGACATAATAATAATCACTTTCACACAAACACACAAAACTCAAATGACTTTAATAAAGTTACTTAAAACATTTGTTTAATGGACAGTGAAGTTAAAACATGCTGTTTCTTTTTTCAGGGACAACAAATGAAAATAAAATGATTCGGTGGAACCATGAACTCACAGTTGTAACATAACTTTACTCTTCTGTTAACATCTGACCTGGTAAAGTCTTTTTTCTACCTGCGTTAAGCTGCGGTGTTACAGAGAAGTTAGCTGCAGTTAGTTTGCTGCAGCTGGACTTAAATATTTTTAGAAACATTGTTGACGTGTTGCTAACGTGTGCGAGTGTTGGTCTGCAAGAGATGTTGGTTTGTTCAGTTATTGATGATGTAGATTATCAGAAATCTTTCACTTTTGACTTCTTTCTTTCATGTGCTACACCGGGCAGATTTCCAGTACATTCAAAATTTCCTCTCATTGTTTTAACATTACCTTTGCTTGCCAACTAAAATCCTGTTTTGGGAAAAACCCACAAATATTTTAATACAGGAGTAGTGTGAGGATAATGCTGAAACAAATACATTCAATTCAGTTATATTTGTTGATTTTGCCTGAATATAAATACAGTTTGAATCGAATATTAAAGTAATAATAAACTCCATTGTGTTTGTGTTTACACACAATTTGGAAAAAAGGGCTCCTTTTTTCTAAACACCTCTCACAAATAACCAAACACAACACCCACTTTTCAGACCACCCAGTTTGTTTGTTTGTTTGAAACATTTCAGCCTCAGTGATGGTACAATGCACAGAAGCTGCTTCGATGATATCACAGTCCTGCTCCACGGCCTGAATGAGGGGACAGGGTCAAGGGCCGCAGGTCGCATACCTTCCACCGCCATGCTGAAAAAAACTCCTCTATACCAGAGCAGATCGGTGGAACGATGCATTGTCCCAAACGGCAGCATAATCGCTACCATGCATGAAACATGGAGCCACACAAGTAAACATCATTACTGATTAGAACTGAAAACAAGCCGGCAGGTATCAACATGGGCAACAATCATGGTCCTGTTGCAATAAACATCCACAGGCCTGATCGACGTAGTCTTTTCATTTATTGAAATATTAAAAACAAAAAGAGGACTTCTTCCCAAACAAAAATGCCAACCTGTGTATTTTTTTTTTTCAACCATTATTCTAACGAAAACACTCACAACTGTTAAACAAGCATGTACACATGGACAGTAAACAAAAATGGAATGGGCATGTTAGCAGTTCAACACTCAGGCTACAACTAAGTATTTATGAGTTACCCAGACTACCGTGCACTGTAATCATGTGTACTCCTGATTTTATCAGTCGTAGTGCCCACACACACATTTTAAACGCATATTACAATACCATGAATTCTCAACAGGCTCAAGTGGATCTCTTTGTCCCTCAGCAGTTCTACGAGAAACACATTAAACACAAACTCGGCCGACAGTGTTTGTGTTTCCAACCATAAAAGTAACAGACGATGCTTCAGTATAACCCTCTTATTAGGACCTTTACATTCTAAAGCATTTTGCCATTTTCAAAATACAAAACACACATAATGAAAACCATACAGATTTCCTTCTTCTCTTCCTTCACCAGGGCCACCAGTAGCCACTGACAGAAACTGTCCTCTCTGAGGAGGTCTCTGAGGTCGCCTTGTCTGTCTCCGTGGATAAGACTCCTATTCTCGACCTCTTGGACATCATCCTCTGAGTCTAACATGTCTGCACCAGCCACGCCTCCTGCACTGTTCTCAACTTCAGTTGTAGGGACGCTGTGCTCATATTCCTTCTGAACACAGCGAAACACTTCGCCCTGCTCCATGTCAGCCTTTTCAGCTTTTGGGTGAAACTCTGCAGCCGTGGGATTAAGTGCAGGTGGGTTCTGGGGTTCAGCAGCAGGCCAGACGAGTGTCACTGCAGACAAATCAATATCAGCTTCTCCCTTCACTGTCCATTTCTTGTGGGTGTTGACTCACAGTTGTCTTTCTTCTTTTGTGACCGTCACGTTCCCTTAAGGGTGTTGTGGTGGAAGACTTACTTCCTTCCATTGTGACTAGGAGATGGTCACATGGTAGAAGCATATTTCTGTGGAGGACCCTTTTTCTGCCCCTGCCTCTCTCTGGCTCCACCTCAAACACTTGACTGTCTTCTCCTTTTTGGCTTTTGATGACATAGACATCATCCTCCCAGTAGGAGCGGATTTCCCCTGTCCTTGTATACAGTTACAGTAAAAACAAACAAACAAACAAAAATAACTATGCTGCATCTTTCGGTCTGGCCATAGCACCTCATCCACATCACAAGCAATGTTTTCTTTGGCCAAGCAGCGCGGGAAATATTGCCATTGCCCTTTTATGCTAAAGCTCTGATCGCTAATTGTAAAACTGTGTACAAGAAAAACTGACAGGTGTTTGCCCATGTGATGAGTCAGTGGCATAGCAGGACAGTTAGCTTTAGGATTTTGAATGACAGTGTGTTCCTTGTAAAAACAAGATTTTCTTCATGAAAGTTGTACCGAATGCAGAGAACTGTGTGTAGTGGTTTTTTTTTTGCAATTTGAGTGTAAAGCAGGAATTGTGTTTGTAGTTTAGCAGAGTTGGTTCAGGGGGTCGGTGCATGAGTTACATGTTGTGGTCATTGTGTCTCAAGTACCAGTATTTGTGTGTAAACAACTGAGAAAAACTGTACAGTTCACCTGACTGCTGGGTTTTCAAATAAGCACACGTGTACGTGACACCTGACGGCAAGTCAGTGATTCTCTTTGACAAGGAAACAACCTCACAATCTTTATCTGTGTCTAAGGTGTGAAAATGCATGTAGAGTTTTGCAAATTAAAGTGAGTAAAGTTTTGCAAAAAAGTGTGAAGCTGTGTCTGTGCATATTGTTGTGCAACTCTGGTGTTTTACTTCAGTTTTACTTAATATGAATAAGTTATCGTGCAAATATTTCGAATTAATGCAAAAGGAGAAAAAAGAAAGAAAAGATAATAATGATGCATTAGCATTGTTATTGCTATGCACTTATTTCTGTGATTTAGCTCAGTGTTTATTTATTTATGTACTTATCTTAAATAAGAGGCGTAGGCATTAATACACCCATCAGTCAGTTCGAAATTCACAACTTTCGTTTTGATTCTTTGCTTATTTTGTGCAAATGAACTGAAATGAAGATATACAACACAATAGAAAATCAGCTCCACCAAAAAAAAATAACACCCTGGACTTGCTTAGCTTCACAAAAATAACACAATCTATCACATCCCCGTGTGCAAAGACCTGTGCCTGTGTTGAAAAAAACAAGGACTTTGTTACATGATTAAGACACTGGAACCTCAGGTGTGTGATCCCATCCCATCATTTTTCACAAATACACCCTGAACTAAGAGGCAGCAGAAAGTGTTGTGATGTGTGGACGTGACTGTAATTATTCACTGAAGACTCATGTTCTCTAAACCAGAGCAGGAGGTTTTCCAAAAAGTGGGTTTACTGACTTAACTGAGTATGTTAACCCAGAGTAAGTGATAAACCTGGGTTTGGACCCTTGGGTTTTGCAACCTTTGGGTCACTGGGGTCGCCATTGATCTAAATAATGTTGTTTAGATGCTAAGCCCCGCCCAGTGGGTGGGGCTTAGCATCTAAACCAAAAACACGTATAGTTAAAAAACCTCAAACATTCAAGTCACCACCAGGGACGTTCAACTGCCATGATGATTAAAATTTCCTGCCTCTTCTCTTCATCTCTACAGTCATTTCAGTGATGAAAGACTTCAACCAAACTTACGTCACTCACGTGACGAAACGCGGAAACTAGTTGTATTAAAAACAGGAAATGTTTGTGCTCCGGTTTTGGCAGAAAGTCTGGTGACGGTCGGTGATGACGTGGTGACGTCGTGTGAGGTGAGTGATCTCAAATGTTTGATGTTTGTAAAAATGGTGGTGACACGATCTGAGACAAAAGAGTAATGAGACGAAGAAGGCACAACTGTGTGCGTGCGTGCGTGTGTGTGTGTGTGTGTGTGTGTGTGTGTGTGTGTGTGTGTGTGTGTGTGTGTGTGTGTGTGTGTGTGTGCGCGCGCGCGTCACAGCGTCTTTCAGAAAGGAGGTTAAAAAAACTCTGAGTTTATCCCTGAACTCTGAGTTGATTTACTCTGAGTATCCGGTTCCAGAACCGCTGATCTGAATTAGTTCAATCAACTGAGTACATTCACCTTGAGTTACGCGCGTGCACAACTACTATAAAAAGCCATCATCAATGAAGCTCCGACACCATGAGAAACCATGACGACCGGAGAAAACAAAAGATCCACGTATTTCACCCCGATAGAGCTGGAGGTATTAATTCAGGCCTATTGACACATAATTCACCTTAAAAGTAAAACTGCTGCAGCAGTGAAGGAGAGAAACGACGTGAGAGAAAATGACCCGAGTCAACATGTAAGTTTGAATGAGCTATTCCACTGACGTAACATTTAATCGTAAGATCGTAGAATATATAATTAGGAATATGAGTAGGTATAAAATCTGATTTTTATTTAGGTCTAATCCAACAGGGGAGAGGAGAACTTGGAAGCAGCTAAAAATGAAATATAAAAACATTATTCAAAAAGGTGAGACACATTTCGCTTGGCTATGATTGCACCTCACTTTGATTTAAATGACTTAGGCTCTTAAACAAAGTAAATATTAATTCTGTGGCTACTTAATACTCTCACTTAATACTCCCACTTTAACACTTGATACAATGTTTACTTGTTTTTATTTTATACGTATTAAAGTCATTTAAATTGTGACGATGTGAACACAAACACTCAATAAAATACTAATTTAAAAAATGAACATTTGAGTTCTGCTCAGCAGAATGAAGGCGGAAAACTCCTGTTTGCATTAAAAACGTTGCGCTGTGGATAAAATGAGCTGTGATGTAACCATAGTGTAACCATAGAAACGTTGTACCAAATATTTAAACATGTTAAAAAAAAGGTGTAATTCTTAATAAAACACATTATCAACTAGTTTGGCATAATTCTACATTTGTGTTGTTTAACAATGAGTAAAATAAAGGGAACTCCATTGTTCTGAATATTATAACTAATTTGGGGAATTGTGTCCGTCATCGTCAAGTTCCTAACCAGCATTCGAGGAGTCATTTTATTTATTTGTTGTCAAGAAGATTATGTGACAGAAAATGACATCACAAAGAAGGATCCTGATTAGCTTAACTGCTGCTGAGTTACATGTCAAATGGTATGACCTTAGGAAACTACTTATAATTCACAATAACTGTAAAAATAAGTATTCATTTTAAAAACTGTGTTTGAAATCTTCACATTAAGGCCATGTGCTGACATAGATGTCCATCATCAAACCTGCTAAATTTGAATTGAAATTGAAATTACACCATCACATTCCTTTTGTTTAGAGGTTATATACATTAAATACATAATGAATACATATTTTCTATTTCATTGACTTTCAGCTTTAAGGTATGTATAATATAATGTATGTAATTTCATAATGTGGATGAACAGTGACAATGTTGAAAATGAACAGCAGCTTTAAAAAGACTTGAAACTCCAATAATGTGATAAATGTTAGTCAAAGATTAAATTGAGATCTGTAAAGTTTCATTTATTAATTTTCTATTGTTTCATAATTATTACAATATAATAGAACTTCTTCTCCCCCAACAGACACACACACTTTTCCAGTGAAATACTGTTAATGAATGTCAGGTTAAAGTCAGTGACGTAGTTAATGTAGTGATTTAGACTAACTGCTTTTGTTTTTCTATTTTTATTTAGCTATCAAAGGAGAAAAAGAGAGGAAAAGATTAAAAGTCCAACAGCTGAACTTTCCAAATCTCATTCGAAACTCACGACAGATGAATGGATCTTTGGATGTTTGTTTAAATAATTTCATAAAAGAACAAGAAGTTCACATAATTCTTGTTGCCATGTTTGTTTCCTCAACTAATTGATCAATTAATTAACAATAGAAAGCAACCATTTCCTGTTGTTGTCATTTTTTCTTCAATGAAAATAATTGGTTCAGAAGCTATTTGAAATTACATGAAACCAACAGAAATACAAAATATACATTTTTGCAAGCCTGATGCAAGCGTTTAGAATAATTTATTAAAACATTTTTTAATTGCTCATAATGCAAACTCTTATTTGTCACTGACCCTCGAAAAGATGCTGCTGCTGTTTGTTGAACTTAAAGACACGCAGCAGTCTGTGTTTAGTGTGTTAGAATTTATGTCATTTCAGGTAAAAATGTTAAACTATACGTTTTATTTTAGTTAAAAGTAATTTCTCTTGCTGAAAGTCATACAAGTTGCTACGATCTGGCTTTTATTTCTGTTGGTTGTTTTGGGGAATTTCCTGTTTTACTTCAAAGTACTCTAATTGTGTCTTGACTCGCCTTCGGTTTCTTTCTTCTTTTCCTTGCGTGTGATTGCCTGACCCTGCCCTAATCTTAATTGCTCACCTTCCGTTGTGTATTTATCCTTCACTTTTCCTTTCGCTCCTTGTCAGATCGCACTGTACTTGCCCCGTTGGCTGTGCTGCATGTTTGTTTTTTCAGTAAATTCATGGTCCGGTCATTGTTCTCAGTCACCTCGATGTCTTGTAGTTTATGGGTAACTTTTTGTCTGTAGTTTTACCTGTGTGTCTGCTGCATAGACAGTTTGTCTTCTTGTTGAGTTTTTGCTTTATCTGGTCAGTCTGTCTGCTTGACAACCTTATTTGCAAATTTTCTTATGGAAAAAAAAAAAAAACAAGTAAAAACGGTCATTAATTGTGATATATTATAGCACATTGCAACATGTTTAAAATCGTGATGATATCATATCAAAGGGCCTCTGGTGATTCCCAGATCTATTGTCAACCAGACCAAAGTGTAGAGGAAATGCCTCTTTATGAAGATTATTAATATTGACTAACAATAATTAATAATTAACAATCAATTACAATTACACCACCTCTTGCCGACGTCTAAGAGGACTGTTTTACATCGGAAGTTTAGAATGAAATTTAATAAATGTAGACTATTATTAATTGATTTTGACTCAATCTCGAGGTTGAGTTCGATTCCATTGATCCAACCGTCTGTGGTTGTTTCATCTACTTTCTTAAAGTGTGATAATCAGCGGGTCTGCAACAAAAGTATCTCTCTCTGTTACAATGACTAATTCTTGAAAGTACACATGAAGGACTGAGGATAATGGTCACTCTGGTTTTGGTCTAATTCAATAAAAAGTATGAAATCATTTAGAAACCCTGATCAAACCTGAGAACCTAGACTTATTGTGTCGCTCTTCTTCTAAACTAAATAAACTTTTATTAAATCAGACTTTCATTTGGACCTGACCCCTCCTCAACACTGCTAATGTTTTCCTCCTCTAACACTAACCATTGTGTTCCACTCACTGTTACTCCACCCAAACATTCAAGACACCGTCAAGTTTCTGCCTGTGGGAGCAGATCAATATGGTTGAAATTCTTCATAATTTTGGTGAAAAATGTAATATTTGAAGTTTCAACATTAATTTGCTTATATATATATATTATATATGACATTTATACACATACATATATAGATAATATATATATATATATATATTTACACTTTATTCTCATAATCTTTGTTTACTGAGTGTATATGATGTTTAGTTTAACAGGTAATACAGAGGTTTTGTCGGACCTCGCTAGAAAACGTTTCTGTGTAGGTGACGGGTTCAACTATAGACATAGAATTAGAAGGTCTGTCACATCCTTGGCATCTAAATTTAATCTGTTTGTAGCAGCATGGATGTAGGTTGCATCCTATGCAGTGTAACGGCTCTTAATTGAGCACCTTGACAGCCACTGTCTGCAGGGGGGGTCATATGACCTGGACCCAGATGATAGAGAATGAACAGAGGGACAAATGTGACAGTTCTGCAATTTACGACACAAAATTATGGAACTGTCACATTTTGCCAAATGAACCAATGTGATATTTGTACGTTTTAGGATGAGACTGGGTTTTTTTTGCGGATGACGTGTTTCTGTTGGGATCGTTGAGCACCAACCTTCAGTGAGCATTGGGGCGGTTTGCAACCGAGTGTGAAGTGGCTGGGATGAGAATTAGCACCTCCAAGTCCGTGGCCATGGTACTCAACCATAAAAGGGTGGAGTGGGGAGGAGTTAGTGCCTCAAGTGGAGGAATTCAAATACCTCGGGGGCTTGTTCACAAGTGATGGGAGATTGAAGCGAGAGATGGACAGATGGATTGGGCCGGCTCCACGTTGAGAGGGGCCAATTGAGGTGGCCAGGGCATCTAATCAGGATGCCCCCTGGACACCTCCCAAGAGGGGTATTCTGGGCATGCCCATTCGGGAGGAGATCCGGGGAGTGCTGGAGAGACTATGTCTCAAGGCTGGCGTTGGAACGCCTTAGGAGACTTTGTTCATCTGTAGCAGCAGTTCTTTAAAGCCATAACCAGTCAGTGACCAGTTATTCTATACCTTCAGTTTTTATATTTTTATGTCCTATAACAAGACAAAAGTCCTGGATCAGGTCTCAGTGAGTCTCTGCACCGAACTGATCTCGTGTCATTTAATAATAAAACCTAGAATTTTCCCACCAGGTTAATAGAGCTGCAGTTTAATTATATCTAAAATGTTTTCTCCCATGAGGAAACTTCTCAGGCAGTTAGATAAGGTCCAAAAATTAGAAAAAGACTCATGTGTCAGCACGGTCACACTCGACCCAAAGAAAACAAACTCTCCTCCTCTTATCCTGTGTCTCACGCTTAGAGTAGGCAGTGGTAACATTTTCTGGAAACACCCGATAACCCTTCTACAGCCCTATAGTGGGGGAATATTTTAACACATCAAAAAATATCTTCAAATGTTTTGGAAGATTCGTGTTATTTCAACACTGGGGGAGTTTCTGTGACAGTGACGCCAGAGACTCTTTATAACTATGTAGCTGGTAAAAGCCTTTAATAGATTTACATTCACAACATCCACTTACCTAATCTAGATGAGACCCCTGAGACTGAGCATTGTAGTGATCTGACACTCTGTTTGGAGACTGACTTCCTGTGTTTGTTCCTGTATACATTTCTGTTATATTTCTCTAGAGACAGATAATGACCATTTAAAGGAAAAACCTGGCTCAAAGAAAGTTTATGTTGGCTTTTGTTCTCATTTACAAAGCTTCTAGGGGGAATTTTATTGGCCTATGGAAAGACTCTGGAAGTTTTTTGGATTGTAGTGGTTCTTTAGCAGATTATGTAGGTGCTTTAACAGGCTGTAATTGTCAGTGCAACTGTCAGTAGAAGTCAAGAGGTGACATGACAAGAGGTTCTTTATTAGGATGTTATGAGGACAAATTTAACCATTTTCTCGGTCATATTTGTTAGTTTTGGTATTGCTTGAATCTTTTATTATAGTTCATATATATATTATTTCAAGTAAGGGATAATGTTCTGTGAGGCGGTCATTATCGTGGAATAAGCCCCGACAGAGTGATGCAGGTCCTGCAATAAGCCGTGCTTAATAATAAGCAGGGGCTTAACGTTATGCCACTGATTACACGGCTATGTTTTTAAGATATCAATAAAATGCCAACACATTTTTATTATTGTTCTCATGGTAATTTTATTGATGATGGTAAATAAAAGCTTCCGCGAAAAAAAAAAAAAAAAAAAAAGTAGTCCTCTAATTGATAGATCTAACTTAAGGAAATTTTACAGATTAACAGCCTATTTATAGTTAATATTGAACTGGACATTGCTGTTAATATTAAAGTGTGACAGTGAGAACAGGACTTCTGGGGGATGTTAAAGTTGATGTTTTTGTCCTTGATGTTTCCGTTGTTCATTTGTTGTGACGTTGCTGTTTTCTTGTTCCCTTTTCCTTTTCTTTGGTGTTGACCATAGTTCAGCTTTTGCCCAAGAATTGAAAGTCTTGTGCTCCCCAAAAATGTTAAAATTTATATCAAATGGATTTTCCATTGTGCAGATCAACAGTTTCTTTATGCAGATCAGCTGTAGTAGACCAACGGATCAGCTGACGGTGCTTAGCAACAAATTTTTGTTTAAAATGTTTTTTGTTTTGGCGATAAGTGACAGGACTACTTGCGGAGTGACATGAACGGCATGAATCAGAGGCGAAAAGTTCATTTTTCTCGACAGTGGTCTGATATACGTAGCAGTGGTCTTATATACTTAACAACGGTCCGTTATCAAGAAATAACAGACTGTAGAACATTGGGACGTCCCATTGATGTGAATGGAGCATTCAACAGCTTTATAAAGAGCCGTGTAATAAATATCATTACAATTATGGCGATTTTTTTTGTTTTAGCTTGATTTTTTTTTTTTTTAGTGCCCCCTCCAGCACTTAGTGCCCTATGCACAGTGTAGCACTGGGCCTGGTGGTGGCATCTGCAGCTGTACTGTCGATGTCAGAGACTTTCAATTGTTTTACTCCTAGATCCAAAATCTTTAGAAACTATGGTACTCCTTTGTGCACAGCCTAGCTGTTGAACACTGACGGCCAATTTCTTCTCCACAGCGGACCATGTCTTCAAGGTCCAACAAGGTACAACAAAAACAAAAACCCCTACTCCAGGACTATCAGCTATCAGATTCCTATCAGTGTTACACTGATTTGATGAATACATATGGGATGTGAAACAACTGAATCTCATTGTAGTCAATGTCTCTGGATGGAACCTCACTGTTGTGGATGCCCAGCGTTGTGTGTGGATTCTGAGTGGGTGTTTTAATCAATCAAACTTTGTTTATATAGCACTTTTTGTGTAATAAAAATGCAGCACAAAGTGCTTTGTGTATTAAAAACAGTCACTCCCACCCAACCCCTGACTGACCCTACCACTACCACTCCACCCCTGATTCTTATCGATAGTAAAGAGTGTTGAAATTATAAAACCAAACAATAATATGGCTGGGAACGGAAGAACCAGAGAGGGAATCTCACGGAGCCATTTTGGCAGACAGCTTCCAGCCCCAGGAGCCCAGCAGAGAGCCGCAACCCATCCTCGGGCAGGGCAAATAGCCAAACACCACTGTTGTGAGGAGGGTGCCTGGGCACCACCACAACCAGAGAGTTGCAGACTCCGAGCCATTGCCACAGCAACCAGAACCAACAGCACCCTACGATTCTGTTACATCTCTTAGAGGCTGTTGTGCTCATTACAACCACAGTATGAAAATGTTGGATGACAAAGAACCAACATTCAGAGTTTTTTTTTTTTTATTTATTTCTGGAGCCACATAGTGGTAGTTTCACAAATGATCCTGGCAGACGTCTACAAATCATGAGTTAAGTCAAATCCAGCAGTGAGGATGTGTAAAGACCTTCACTACTTTGTCCAGCAGTTTGCAAAGTTGATGAATGAATGTTTCTGTACTGTTGCTGCTCATATGTGGCCGTATCAAACCAACACAAACATATTTGAAATGAATGACGCAGAAAGAGTGAAGGGGTACGATACACGTCTCGGTTTACTCAATTTAGTTCAATTAATTCAGTTTGTTCTGCACTTTCACATCTTTCACTACTAAAAATGTCTGAATGTCACAAAGTTTTGTACACTACATCACTTTAGATTCAAGAATTATGTCCAGTAAACCACAACGTTCAATACTTAATTCATGCATTTCATTATTCAGTGTTAATATCTCATTTTACACTGGCCCAACATGGTCACAGACACAGCCGGCCTTCTCTGGAGACCCAACCATCCCACCATAAGCAACACAATTTATTGGACATAATTATTAGCAATGTAACATATAATAATATGTTTTTAAAAAAACAATCATATCCCAGTTTCCTTGCGAGTCTTAAAAGGGAAAGTGATTTACAAAAGATCAAGTCAAATAAATTATTTATAATAAACAGTGAACATCACAGATCAGTGAGATCTGACTGTCACAAATAAAAGTGGAGGATTTTTCCTCACTCCTCAACACTGACAACAGGTCTTCAGCTGCATTTATCAATAATACTTATTATTATTATTATTATTATTGTCAACATGTGTATGCACCAGTGTCACCACCATCATTTTCTGTACAGTTCTTGTTCTCATTCAGATAGATTTCTTCTCTGAAACTTGTCTTTTTATTCCTGTTTGTACTCGACACAGAATATCTCATGACCACTGATAAGACATGAAACAGACAATGATCTCAAGAGCTCTTCCTGTGATTTCTCTTTCTGCAAATCTCACCTCACACAGGTATGTGGACTAGTTTTGTAGTTGTGATATATGTGAAAATCACCTGTCACTGTGTCTGAACACACCAGGACAAAATGGTGCATCAAACCTGTGTCCCTCACACTGACAGGACAAACTCTCCGCCTGCTGGGACAAAAAAAGCAGCAAACTCTTTCCACTTTCAATTTGTCACTATCTAAGTTTAAAGAAAGAGACCGAAAAACCTGGTTCCAATTAACTTGAACTGATTTCCTAATATTAGAGATATTTACCATGAACTCACATCTCTTCTACTCTGTTTTCAGCATTTTTATTTTAGCTCCAGCTCCATAATATGTTTTTTTTAGGTTTCATTGTATCATCAGTTTTTTCTCTCTTTCCTCCTCCTCCCTGTTCTCACTCACACCGTGGTCACAGAAAGCAGAGGGTTGTATATTTTCTTTCCGTCCGGTGATCTTGAGCCATGAGCCAGCAGCTCCTGGATGGTGATCCAGTTGTCCAGGATGCGCCGGTTCCTCCTCTTCATGATTTTTTTCTGGCTCAGTGACAGGATGTTGTTGCTGGGGAATTCCTGCCGAGGTTGTATCTGAGCACCGTGGGAGGAACAGTGGTCCAAAGTGCCCCCTGTTGAGGAAGGCTCTCTGGAAATTAAACCATAAGTTAAGACTGAGTTAGACCATGGCCCCTCTGTCTGTAGTCGTTACCTGTATTTGTTACACCACAAATTTTAGTACTTGCTTCCCCAGGAATTAATCTAAGAGAGATTTTAACATGATAATGACTGAAAATCATAATCTTCACCTTCAAAATGTCAAATGAATGTCTTAGTGTTTAAAGCTGTGCATTATGCTGTTTTGACTCTCATTACTCAGTACTATGCTGCTTCTCTGGAGCCACAAAAGTCCTGAAAAACATATCTTGAGTTGTCAATGCAAAGTAATCAAAATGAAGCAAATACTCAAATGTCCATTTTCTTCCCTTTTTCATTCTTTCTTGTATCAGTGATTTGATTTGATTTTTGGTTGCTCCTGTCTGCATGATGGAGTGGACAAGATAGTAAAACCTATCGCTATATAAAGTCTTAGAAGAAATATAAAAATATATAAAGCTGTGTATAACTTTGTGTATATATCTGTGTGTGAGTGGGTTAATATGCCTTGTAGTGTAAAGTGCTTTGAAGACAGTGTGTATATGTTCACTACAGTTTGTCCTGGTGAAGGGCAATTTGAGAAAATTTGGCATATTATTATATTGTTTAACATTACACAGCAATGACAGTCTTGAGATGGGGTGTGGGTGTGGCGTTTATTTGTTAGATTTCAATATATTAAACTGTTTGACTGATGGATTATTGGTTGGATTAACATTAACATGTTGAATGGCGTCTCATCAGTGGTAGATGGTAAGAACATTTCATAGTTGACACTGATCTCATCTTAATCCCATGGTGTGGTAGTTAACACACAGGTGGGTTAACTCTGAGCTCTCCAAGTGGAAAACTGTGAAGTAAACTATAATTTAAAAGGCAAATATGATTATGTCTGTAGGTATTCATAAAAATAACTATTGTTAAAGCTTCAGAAAACTTTATAGCAGCTTTTTCACAGTTACAAAGTGCTTCAAAGATCTTGGAAGATTATTTCAAGTGGAGGATGAACTACTTACAACTGCATCTAAAACAAATCATTAGATGACAGGAAAATTGATTAAACTATATTTGTGGTTGGCTCTGTCCAGGAGCCACACTGCAAGGACAAATCAGGAAGTATTTACCTTCAGTCATCTTATTTCTTTTGAAATTTGTGGATAAAACCAGACTTTTTGTACCTGTCTCCTCTGAGATAGTCCAGGCGGCTTTGCATCATGAACTCCCGTCTTCGTCGGTACTCTCTGGCTCTCAGCAGCTGCTGCTTCCTCTCCTCTTTGCTCCAATACCGACCCTGTTTTCACATCAGTTACATGTGGTTTAATGAGTGGTCTGTCACATCGTATGATAAATACTTGCTGGTTGAGAGATGTCGTGTTCAGATTTGATATATTACCTGTTTCATTTCGCTAACGGCATCATCGTCAGTCGTCATACCACTGCGTTCCTCCCTGATCTTCATGGCTCTGGCCTTGAGCAGTCGGTCTCTAACTGGACGCTTGGCCACATACCGAGTGCCATCACTGCGGATCTTCACCTGAATACAAAAACGACCAATAGTTAAAAGAGACAGAGGCCACTGAAGTTGTGTTAATGAGTCTAGTCTGACATACTTTAGTTGTGTCTTAGGAGATGGTTCATTGAAGCTGTTGAGGGATGAACATGGTCAACAGTTCTTCAGATTTGTTGACTGATTGGGATTAAAGACCTAAAGCAAAGTGTGCTAAGAAAATGTCCCCCACAACATTATATTTTCACTGTCTGGACCATAGACACAGGCTGGTTGGATGTTTTACAGTCCATCCACCTCACAGTTAGACACGGTGCTCAGCCTGTGATGCTTTTCCTGCCGCCACAATTGTAAAGAGTGATTATCTGAGTTACCATAGATTTTGTTGTCAGCTTCTATCTTATCAGCACTGAGATCAGCAGTTTCATTAGAAAGACTACAACCAGCGAATCTGGCGTCACCAATCATGCCACAGCTGAAGTCACTGAGATCAGACTTTTCATCATAAATTTGTTGTTCAAAATAAATGTTGATGTTGTTGTACTTTACATTACTGGTGTTTGGTTTCCAAAGCAGTTTTTTTTTATAATTATTTTGTCACCTTCCAGTTGACCACCAGTTCCCCATCATGCTGACTGCTGCTAGTTGACTCAAATAAACTGAAACTACTTGTTTTAATTATGAGCATCGTCACACCGTTTACCTTCCACTCCATGCGTTGCGGTGAGGCAGTTGGTGATGAGTGTGTCAATCCAAGTGGTAGGACAAGTCCCAACCGCGAGGCACCAGTGTGATGGTCCTCCAGACCACATGGGGCACTGTTCACACTCCTGGGACTGGCTGGGCCACTGCTGCCTGTGCCCATTCCTCTTTCCTCCCCCTCGGCCTTGGCGCTGTCTCTGACTCGGTCCAGAGGGTCCACCAGGCCCTCAGAAGGCAGAGTCATACAGCTCTGGTAGCGCTCTAATGGCTTGTGGCTGTGGTGTCGCCTGGTGAAATAGGGACTGGACTCTGCACTACCGCCTCCAGGCATGTTGGTAGCTCCACCTGCTATAGTAAAGGAAATAGTTCTGTCAAAAAGTTTCCTTGTTCATCCTTGTTATTGTTGTATGTATTGCCAGCAATGACAACGATGAACATTGTTTGTATCCTTGACATCCAACAAATGTTATTGCATTTCCTTTCTTGTGAAATCTAGTGTATTGGTGTGTATTGTGACCAGCTGTTCATTAGTGGACAAACATGAAACTAAGAGATGTGCTGAAGCTCCTAGTTATGCCAAACAAGTAATATTTAAACTTAATAACATCCACGTTTGCCCTCATGTTGAGCAGTCCTGAAACATTGTCTTCATCGTGTTTTATGGCTTAACCAACTTGATAGGTTCCTGATTTCAGCTAGGATGCTGCCTAATGTTGTGCTGGCAATGCTGAAAAAGTCAGGACAGGAGCCACCAAGGCAGCATTTTGTCTAGTAATCACTGACAATGTTGTCTAAGTTATCTAGTGGCAACTTGTTTACCTCTGCTAGGTAAATTTCCTTTTAAATGACTCTAAAACTACTTTTTTGTCAGTGGTGATTTTAAACACAGCTGACATAGGCAAATCAAAATCTAGAACAACTGAAAGATTCATGTTTTCCTTGTCTGTTCATAAACAGTCATGAAGGGTGAAGGGACACTTCGTTGGCAATCTTCTGCTCTTGAGGTGCTTATGCACTCAATTATATCAGTCTTTTAAAATCAACCATAAATAAAAGATTTGTTTTTTAATTGTTTCAGTCGGAGAGGGACTTTTTGTGTACCTGTTCTGGAGCCCCGCCTTCCATCAGCCACACCCCTTCTTGAAGATGACCCCGCCTCTCTGGTCAGAGACCTGATGATGGCAACAAACACAACAAAAGATAAATGTAGAGTTTAAACCAACATCATATTATTACTATAAATTGTGCATACAGATGAAGAACATGACAACTCCCAAAAGTGACACCAAAACATCTGGATCTGGTGTATGATCCTGTTGTCTTAGCAGAACTAAAAAGTAAAACATCCAAGATACATCAAATAAGGTTTTCTTTTCATTTTAGGTTGTTCTTATCAGACTAATGTTTGGTCAAGTCAATGCTGTATTATGTTATACAACCAAGGTTCACAAGATTCTTCATGACAGTAAAAACCATGAAAAACACCTGAACTTGGAGGGTGTAGAGGGGGTGGAGCTTGAGCCAGTTGCCACATTGTTATTAGTGGTTTCATACTTCCTATAAGTGCTTGGAGAGAAAGAGCAACTTAGGTTGGAGTGGCGCCTCTCTCTGTCCCGTCTGTGACGCCGTGGGGTGAGAGGGGAGTTCATTGGTGGGAGGTGAAGTGGGAGAAGAGGAGGCGGAGACATCAGCCGTCTGCCTCCTTCATCTTCCTCTTCGTGGAGAGGTGGGATCTGCTCGGTGCTGACTAATGGTGTGCTGCGACAGCTTTCCCCTCCAGTGTTGTAGGCGCTGGTGCTGTCTTTGTCGTCCGATCGCTCTCGCTCTGGGAGCTCGTTGATGGCCGACAACTCGTGATGATGAGGGTCATCGATGTCATCATTATCATTATCCATACCTACAAGAAAGGATTTTGAGTTTTTGATTTAAGTTTGTTTGAAGGGGTCAGTACACATTTTTTTTGGATATTGTAAACGGTTCTTTGGGGTCTCCAGTCAGGGTTATATAATACTGGTTGGGCTGAGATCCTAAACAACCTAATACAACCTCATGAAATACGCATAGAATGAAACAACCACTTTTCCCTCCCACTCAGTAAGATCATTAATATTGAGTATTTCAATTAATACTGAAATAAGCTGTTCACTGATTGGTTAGTTAGGTAGGGTTAGTAGGTTAGGTAGGGTGGTTAGGAGCAGCAAAGGCAAAGAAGGTCAACGTTGCTACAGTGACTGACGACAGGTTTCAGAGTTAAGAAGTGATTTAATCATTTCAGTGAGTTAATCAATGAGCCAAGGAACTTCAACCTTACACGTTTAATCCTGTTTAACAGGAATTATTTGGGACTTGATTGATTGTAGGGAACTATCCTGCTGTAAAAGTGGATTGTGGGATGTGAATGTAAATTTTAAGTGATGTCAGAAACTATGACGTCATATCAGAGCTTGTTTTACTGCGACTGTTTCTAATTTTAGTATCTACATGTTGAGGAAGTGGAGATGAGGTTGGTGGTTCTGGTTTTGTATTTTCAACATCAAACTGTCTTTATTCAACAACACCAAGGTAACGATGGTTTTGTTACCTCTTTGAATTAAATGAGATAAACTGATATTTCAAAAACACTTGTTGTAGTTTTACAGATTATTTCTTGGCACAGCTTTCATTTTCAGACATGAGTGACCATGAAATATTTCCCAATTCTCAAATCTTCTTAAAATAAGGCTTAGGGTTGTAATTCACATCTCCATGGATACTAAACAGATTGGATGTCAAACTTTATTTCACATATTCCCATGGCAGTTGTTGTCATGGTTACCTGCTTCAGCAGGGCCCGGTCGCCCCGCTCCAGCCGTTTCCTCCTCCATCATCCAGGCTTTCATGCATCTCTCTCTGAGTTGCTGCATCTTTTGGGCACGGAGAATATTACGGCACTTGAACTCTAGATGGCGTAACTCTTCATCAATGAGCGCCATCTCGTGCTCGCTCAGGGTCTCATTGCAGTTCACATCTACCAGTGAGGAAGAAGAGGGGTTTCCTTCTTCACTTTCCTTCTCTTGCCCGTCTTCTTGGTCTTTTACTTCTGCCGTGACGTCTTTGTGGTCACTTTTCGCTGCCTCTCTTTGCCGCCTTTCATTATGTCTCTCATACTGGCATTTGATCTCCAGGAGCTCCTGGTACCGCTGGCACTCCTCCTCTGTCAGGCCCGGCATCATCATCATCATCGTCAGAGGCGTCTGATGGTGATGGTGGTGGTAGTGCTGCAGGTCAGAGGTCAGTTAACAGCCAGAAACTAATGACAGGCCACAGAGGGGCCTCATAGCGTCTGATAATAACAATCACTCCAGTCTAGACTTTATAAAGTATCACATTTCTTGTTTAAATAAATTCTTGTGAAATTGATAAAAATGGCTGCTACACAAATAAGTTGTTGAACTCCACTACACTTTTCACTAACCTGAACTCTAAAGCTGAAATGACTGATTAGCAGATTAAGAAAAATAAATGACAATGAAATTTTTTGGTTTCACCTATGTGAGTATTTGTTGTATTCACATTTTATAATTTTTTTGTTGTAAATTTAAAAAAGATGTATTAACTTTAGGGAATGATGATGGACATTTTCACCACTTTTGACTAAATAATAATATAAAAATCAAGAACTGTCAGACCTATTGATGATGAAAGTAACTGTTGGTTATTGTCTTTTCATTATTCTTTGATGATGAATAGTTCTTTTTTTTTTGGCTCAATACAAAACTTTACAACAATTTATCTTAATATGAGCTAAAACAATTAAGAACACAATTTTGACACAGGTGCCTTCTGTAAACCTGGATCTGGAGAATGTAGGATTTTAACAAATGTTATGATTAATCAGATCATGTGGACAGAAATAAAACAGGGTGAATATGGAGCGTTTGGGTTTGAGATCTCTGGGCAGTTTGCCAGTTTTGCTGAGGGTGATATAAAGTCTTGGAGCTTAGGATCCTGCCGTCGTGACTCAATGTACAAGTGTAGCAGCAGTGAGATGTTCTCTAAAACTTTCCACTGCAACATCTAATGTTTTGAAAATAAGTTTCTGAGATACAAAGCAGCTGTGTTCTGTCTATAATGTTAGCTTTTCAGCAGAAGTTACTCCAACCTCAAGTAAAATACAGAATATCACCAGAAAACCTCATTGTAATCTACCATGTGGTGGTGATGATGGTGGGGGCTGTACGCTGCTCCTCCACCCCCTGCTGTCCATTCGAGGCCGGGGAGAGAGTCCGAGCTGAGCTGGAGGTCTCGTACATGGAGAACGGAGGTGTAGTGTCTCCTCGTCCATTCCCGGGGCTGGGAATTGTCCTGGTGCTTGGCCCAAGACCAGGACTGGGTCTGGGACTAGGCCTAGATGCAGGAGACAAGAAAGGTTTTCTTACACTTAAGCTGTGAGTTGTAGACAATAATCTGAATACTAGACAATTCCCCTGCGGGGAATCGCGAGAGTGGAGCTGTGCGCCGTAGCAGTCTACGTTAAGCTGATATGATGCTACAATTTCCATTTTCACCTCATCTTGTCTTTTTTCCACAATGAAATGATGATGAAACTTGATATGATTAAATGGTTAGCGTCTCGAATCACTTCCCTTTTCACCTCAACTTATCCTTATTTGTCCATTTCATTGTGGTAGGAAAGGAAGGAAAGGAAAGATGAGTGGTGATATGATTGGCAACGCTAGTTGCCAAACAGGAGGAAATGATTCGTGACTAGCGTCGCAAATCATTTCCCTCCTTCCTTTCCTCATATGATTACTGAAATTACTAAATTATGATTACTTTCTTGGTAAGAAAGTAAGGAAAGGAAGGAAAGAAAAGAAAGGAAGGATGATCATATGAGGAAAGGAAAGTAAGGGAAGGAAGGATGATTGGTGAAATGATTGGCTAGTTGCCAATCATCATATGAGGGACATGATAAGATGAGAAGAAAAAGGAATCATTCGCGACTGGTGCGCAAATAATTCCTCCTTATTCACAAATTATGTCAAGAAAAACTTGGTTTTGTCTATGTGTGATCAACTGTCATGAAGTTATTAATGTTCAAAGTAGCTGCTGAAGCAGCTGTTTCACTAAGGACACACACACACACACACACCCCTCCCCCCTCTGCTCTCTAACTGACACCGGTTGCCGTGGTGACGGTGCTTCACAGGCGTTTGAGAGGCAGCAAAAGATCAGAGAAGACACTAAAAACAGCACCTTGAACTAGTGCTAATTATTCAAAAAGTAAAGCAGATATCCAAAATTCGCAGCTACAAGGCTTCCATGAACACATAGGTGTGTTTTTTTTCTTCCTAGTGTCAAAAATGTGGACATTAGAGCAAGTTTAACACAGCTCACATTTCTGATTTTCTGCTTGAAAGTTTGGCTGGATTTACATGGGATCCAATGGAGCACTTGGTCCGACCACTTGTCACTTCTAGGCTTCCCATTCAAAAACTGTAAAAGCTATCATTTAGGTAGACACATTGTGGGAATCAGGAGGAGTGTGACTACAATTTTGGAGAATATTATATGTGTAGATTGAAATTTGTGGCCGTGAGCACAGATTTAGTGAGAAATTTAGAGGATATTTTTAAAGCTCTCTGCACTCTAGCTGCTGTGGCTCCCACTCTAGCACGAACATTCCGACCACATACACACCCATTGTAAAGTCTGAATTTCACCAAAATTGATTATAGTAAATGATCGTTGACTGATCAAAAAGTATTCAACCTAGCAAAACAGTTGAATGCCACGTCCACACAGGAGGATTTTGTCTCCATTTGACAGTTGGAATGATGTCTCTAGGTGAAAGTATGCCAAAGCTGTAGATGTTTGAACAATGTTGAAAAATTGTGATTTTTTTATCACCTCTCTGTGCGAAGCATAGCCCACTATAGACCCCTATAGCTTTGCTATAGAGGGGTCAATAGTGGGCTATGCGAAGCACAGCCCACTAATTATTCTTAATATACACTTACTGGCCACTTTATTAGGTACACCTTGCTAGTACCGGGTTGGACCCCCTTTTGCCTTCAGAACTGCCTTAATCCTTCATGGCATAGATTCAACAAGGTACTGGAAATATTCATCAGAGAGTCTGGTCCATATTGACATGATAGCATCACGCAGTTGCTGCAGATTTGTCAGCTGCACATCCATGATGCGAATCTCCCGTTCCACCATATTCCAAAGGTGCTCTATTGGATTAAGATCTGGTCACTGTGGAGGCCATTTGAGTACAGTGAACTCATTGTCATGTTCAAGAAACCAGTCTGAGATGATTCAAGCTTTATGACATAGTGCGTTATCCTGCTGAAGGTAGCCATCAGAAGATGGGTACACTGTGATTCATAAAGGGATGGACATGGTCAGTAACAATACTCAGGTAGGCTGTGGCATTGCCATGATGCTCAGTTGGTACTAAGGGGCCCAAAGAGTGCCAAGAAAATATCACCCATGCCATTACACCACCACCACCAGCCTGAACCGTTGATACAAGGCAGGATGGATCCATGCTTTCATGTTATTGACACCAAATTCTGACCCTACCATCCGAATTTTGCAGCAGAAATTGAGACTCATCAGACTAGGCAACGTTTTTCCAATCTTCTATTGTTCTGCAAATTGTAGCCTCAGTTTCCTGTTCTTAGTGAGCCAGTGTGGTCTTCTGCTGCTGCAGCCCAATCAAGGTTTAACGTGTTGTGCATTCAGAGATGCTCTTCTGCATACCTTGGTTGTAACGAGTGGTTATTTAAGTTACTGTTGCCTTTCTATCAGCTTGAACCAGTCTGGCCATTCTCCTCTGACCTCTGGCATCAACAAGGCATTTTCGCTGGATATTTTCTCTTTTTCGGACCATTCTCTCTAAACCCTAGAGATGGTTGTGCGTGAAAATCCCAGTAGATCAGCAGTTTCTGAAATACTCAGACCAGCCCGTCTGGCACCAACAACCATGCCACGTTCAAAGTCACTTAAATCCCCTTTCTTCCCCATTCTGATGCTCGGTTTGAACTGCAGCAGATTGTCTTGACCATGTCTACATGCCTAAATGCATTGAGTTGCTGCCATGTGTTGGCTGATTAGAAATTTGCATTAACGAGCAGTTGGACAGGTGTGCCTAATAAAGTCGGCGGTGAATGTATATACTTGTAACTTCACTATTGTTTTATGTCACAGTGTTTTAGTACCTGGGGCTGGGTCCTGGCCTGAACTTCCTGGTGCTGCCCGGCGTGTTGGTGGTGTTGGTGTTACAGGCGCTGGTCTGCTCTCCCAGCAGGTCTTGCTCTGACAGCTCCTCATAGCGGGTGCTGTCGTCAGTCGGCCGACTCCACTGTCCAGCTCCTGGCTGTTGGACAGCAGCGGGGCCAGGCTCAGCAGAGGAGGGAGGGGAACAGGTGGGTCTCTGTCGTCCTTCTCTCCTCTCTCTCCATCTTCTTCCTCCTCTTCTTCCTCCACTTCAACATCATCCTCTCCTCCCCTTCCTGGACAGGCCACAGCTCCTCCTCCTCCACGGCGGAGGCGATAGTAGCCTGAAGGGTGAGATGAGCTGAGGGAGCAAATGGAGGCTCGGGGGTTTGGATGGAAACCTCCTCCCTCCAGTGTCAGCTCCATGACCTCCTCTGGATCGACAGGGTTGTCATTCTGGGAGGAGGAGCAGAACATTTATATGAAATGGAAAATAAAACTGAAGAGTTCAGAAGGTCTAATAGGCAAGAAAAGGAAAAACATTGAGTGACACTTTTACTGATTCAAGGTGTTTTTTGTCCCATGTTTATTACATCAGAGCAGATGGAAAATGTTTTGTCAGACGTTGGTTGAACAGCAGTGTTGCTACATACTGATACTACCACATGAAAAAAAGAAATCACCAAAAAGAAGTTATTAACACTCTGCCAACTTGAATCCACATAATAATCATTCACATATTTGACCGTGATCCGAAGGGACGAGAGGCCTTCGCTTCTGCTTATTTGGTTTTTTATCTCCCTTAACGTTTCAGCTTCACTGTCCTTCAGTGGCTGAGCTACTAAATCCCTGCAAATGTGTACTTTACAGTTTGGTTAAATTGATTGAATGGAGAGTTTTTCTCATTAAACCTTTGGGTTTTTGTCTCGGCTCATATGTTTGGATTTTTCTTGAAGAAAACACCTGAAGAGGAAAAAGGCAGAGGTACGACAGACATGAGCTGAGGAGCTTCACCCTGTCACACTTCAGCGAGTGCAGAGATTTAAAAGTGAAATTTTCTCCAGTGCAGTGATGTAGAACGAGCATCAGAGAAATGCTGCCGACTCCATTGTGTTTAAACAGGATTATTTACTGTGAAGCTCAACCAGCTTTGTTGCTTTTGACAAGAACAAAGTCTCCTGTGCTGAATTCACTTTACTTGAATACACTTTATTGACACTACAGTGGGGTTTCTTGTTTACAACCTCAGATGTCTGGGTTTCCTGCAGGAAAGGATTTGCTGACTTGCAGATGAAGCCATCAACATCGTATTGTTTCCTCTGACAGGACACATCAGGGTGCAGATGTATTCTCTCTTTGTGAGTATTCATGTATGTGTTTGTGTGTTGGTAAAGGATAAACTAAACACTCAGCCTGGGTGATTTTTTGTCATGTAAACAGTCGACATGGACATAAACCTTTGCAGCCCGAAACTGTTCAGCGAGAGCATTTTACCTGTGCAACTTTGTGGGTTTTAGTGAAATCTGTTTTGTTTCATTCTGTCTACAGCCATAAGACCATCAGACCAACAAATATAGTATTTCCTGCTGTTTGTTAAAAACCACAGTGATCAGCTATAATTAAATTTTTTTTAAAGGGAGCTGTATAACTGTGACCTGTTTTTAAAGATGTAGTTGTTCAGTGGGGACCAATGGCCTTAAAGCAGAGAGAAGGGAAATCAAGAGAGACTAAACCATCATTGGTCTGTTTCCATGTTGTATCTATGAGTTGTGTATGAGTCTACAGTCCATGATGTATCGTCTTGTGTGTCGACTGTGTGCGACCTTGACACAAAAAATAGAACGAGACAAATAAGTCTCCTCCGTTTTCCACTCAACATCCATCTTCCTTTCACAGTGTCATCCATCTGATATCTCTCCCCCTCCACCAGTAGTTGTCCATGTTCTATATCGGTCATGACGACGTGACGGCAAAACATAAACTCAGAGCTTCAGTTTACGGTCTCAACCTACTACTACATCACCTGCCGCTGTTTTTTATCCGCTCTTCAAACTGCTCCTCAGTGTTGAAGGCTTCTCTATAACCGCCTTCATACAATCAGTCTGAAATTTGTAAGATTGTCTAAGCATCTTTGTTCTCTCCCTCTATGTTGTCCCACCACCACCACCACCTCCCTCCCCATCATGTCCTAATTTGCTATTTGCTTAGTCAATAAACCATCCATCATCTCATTTTCTCCTATTACAATGAGATCTGACAGGCTGAGGTGTCAGAGTTGTCTAAATACTGAGTGAGTGAGTGACGGCTCATTCATTGGTCTAGTGTGAGACCACACACACACACACACACACACACACACACACACATTCACATTGTGCACCCTCAGCCAGTGAATATGTATGAAGCAGCGTGTTTTAAGTGACATGTATGAATATGTCGTGCTGCAGTTTCCTCTGTCAGCACATGTGGACACGCTCTGGGACCTGCTGTCTTACTAGAAACATTTATCATGCCAAAGCATATACACACACACTCACACACCACTACCACCACCACCATGAATATGTGTGTAAGTCATGAAAATCAAGAGATAAAGCTGAATGTGAACATGGTGCTGCTGTCTGTTCTTGTGAAGTCGATACTTCAGTAACGCTTGGAGGGAAATTATCCACATTTGGTACAAACCTTCTCTTGGACTCACAGATCAACTGATTACATCTTAGAAGTCAAAGGTCAAAGATCAAGGTCACTGTGAGCTCACAAAACCTTGACAGTGAAGGTTTTTAGGTTTACGTGCCGTCAATCTATCTGTCCACAGCAGCATTGTGAACATGTTATCTTAGCAACACCAAGGCATGTTTATATAAGAGTGCAATGACACGAACAAAGGAGACTTCCAAGGAACTGATACTCATCAGTGTGGAAAGGACTGTACAAACAGAGGAAATTCATAATTACAATATAAAATGAATGTTTAGGAACAAGCATGTCAAAGTCCTAACTTTGATCAAAAGTCTTTGACATTTGTTTTGAGGAGAAACCACCAGCTTTCCAGAGCTGAAGCTGCAGCCACAAGAAACGTTTAGTTGTAGGAGTCACACCAGGTACTGAGAGCAAAGGTTCTCATACTTTTTCACTTCACATATTGTCAAATCTGATCATTCTGCAAAAGATAATGTCAGTGGAGACGTAAATGGAGACTAGATGTTTAGTTTGAGTTAGCCAACCAATGACATACAAGTCTGCGTGTTGACGATTCTCCATTGTCATTTTGTGGGTCAGGGTTTGAGTGTGAATTTATCAGAGTTTTTATGTTTAATTCTAATTAATTTAGTCTAATCAAAGAACAATGTGTTTACAGCCGCCGGTTCTGTGTATGTTGGTCAGAAGAACTACGCTGAGTACTAAACCGTAGATTTTACAACTGTTTCTTTCGCGGTGCTTCACCTGCAGCTGTGAAACCAGAAGGAAATAGGTTAATAAACTAGGCTGTGATGAGGCTGAGTGATGAAACAGATGAGACGCTGTTGGACCTGGAGATGAAGAAAACCTTTCTCACTCTGTTTAAGACAGAAGTGGGGGGAACAACAGCAACTGTTTAGTTAATAATTAACCATTTTATTATTAAATCAGGTAGATAATTTACAGTAATTAATGTGCAGACTGAATTCATCAGCCATTGTGGTTTGGGTGACGATGGTTTGGGTTTTAAAAAAATAGAAAAATATGTGAATTTAATTTGGGAAATAAAGTTGTTTTGTTGCAATCGTTCAATTAAAGTCAAGTTTTGCTGAGTCACCTAACTTCCTCATGTAGTGTAACTGTGGTGTCTTGTGTCGTGTCACCTCTATGTCCGGCCTGGCGAGCAGCAGGGAGAAGTTGATGCTGTCCTCTCGGGTCAAAATGGCCACCGCTTCCTCTCTGTTCTGAATATCTACTCCGTTAATCTGAAGGAAGAAGATAACAAGATCAGGTTGTTTATGTTCACATAGGTCATACCATACTGAACATAGATAAGATACAAACACACACACAGCGCCACCTCTCTCTTATTTCTCTACAATGTAAAACTGTTCACGGTGAGCCATGTCGGAGGACGTCGTCTATTGAGAAACACACGGAAAATGTTAAAAACATTCACTGTTACACTTTGAATTGTTCCAGCAACTTTATTGCAACAAAATGTCTAAAAACACAACTTTCATTGCAATTATTTTTGGAAAAGCTGCTGTGAAATAATAGAAATTAAACATCAACAATCTGAAAAAAACCCTGGATGGACTGGGTAATTGTCTCAGCAGAAATAATAATGAATGTGTGTTTGTGTGTCTGTGGCTGTATGTTCGGCTTAGAAACCACCTCTGTCCAAAATGCTTTTATCTCCGTGGTGATGGCTGTCATGGGAACCGGTGTCGACATCGCTGGTCCTCAGCCAGGTAACCATGGTTATGCCAGGTGCTGCTGGTCTATTCTTATCACACTGCAACTTTACCTTTTTTCTCCCCGACACTTTATTTTTATGACGTTCATCAGTCACAGAATAATGGGGAGAAAACATGAGGGTGAGTTTATCTCCTCTGCTCCTGCTGCTGGATTCATAAACCAGGTCAGCTTTTTTCCAGAGACAAAAGAATTGTTGCATTTCATGGAGCCATGTCTTCCAAGTAGAGTTAATGTTTTATGAGTTTTGTACTGGATTTTTCACAGCTTTTGATTGGTTAGCGTGTTATTTACTTTTCCAACAATAAGTTTGTCATTTCCATATTCGTGTGCATAGACATCTGGGCTTCCAGTTTGTGTTCTTCTACATTCAGATTTGTTCTGTGTTTGAAATATACCCACGTCATTGAGTTGGACACTTGTCGCCCTCAGCGGTCATCATCTCCGTCTGATCTTCAGTGTCTGATGAATCTTGTTACTCAAAGTCAACATCCTGGATCATATTTCATAACTGAATCGCTGCTCTAACGTCTTTATAATAAATAATGTGATTATTCCAGAGCTGACTGACAGTTTTCATCAGTGTTGTGGTAACGCAGGGTGACAATGTGCTGCTCCCCTCCACCCCTGCTGTCTCTCTGTCTGTTTTTCTATTTTTAGGACAGCAGTAACTGGGCTGCTGACAGCTCTCTCTGATTGGACACAACTGTCCCAGCGGTCTCAGGTATAAATTTACATAGTTTGATTGAATCTAATTTTAACCATCATGGCACCAGTCAGTCTGTGACGGGACACATTTCTACCTTCAATGTGCTCACGACGCGTTTAACTGTTCTGAAAGTCGACGTTCATTATTTATAGAGAGAGATTTTTTTTTCTTCATCAGTGGATTGAATTAAGTTTATCCTGTTTATCTAGAAACACTGACAGCTCTGCAGAACATCTGCATCGCCCCCTGGTGGCTGGAGGCAGAATAGGTCCTTCGTAAATCCCAGATGTTCTTGCTTATGTTTGTTGTTTTTTAGTAAAATGTCTGTAAATGTTGTTCATTGTCTCATTGATACTGTTGAGCTTTAAAGTTTATTTTCGACCTTTGACATAAACATAACCATCTGACTGTCTTCCTCAACTGATACTTTGCTCAGTTGTCATGGAGATGGCACATACAGCAGATCTTGTGTTGAGTAATCCGACACTGTCAGACATGTTATTTCTAATCAAATAAAACATCTAGAGCTCTTGATTAACTAAGTAGATTTACTCGTCCTGAAGTAGTTTGAGTTACTTCGACTACTTGGAGAGGGTCCCAGACTTCTGTGTCCTGGGCAGCCACATCAAGTAGAACCTGACTTGAACTGCAAAATACCACTATGCTTTTGAAAAAAGCTCAACAGAGACTGTGTTTCTTGAAAAAAGACCTGGCAGAGAGACTGTTCAGTTCAATGCTCCACTGAGGCAGTGCTGAGCTACACCAGACGGTCATCAACACTGCTCAGAATCTCCCTGGTTGCCTTTTTCCTTTCTTGAGGACATTTACAACTCACTCAGGAGCCAAAAGCATCGTCAGAGACTCATTCCACCCCAGTCACCGTATGTTTGAACTGTTTCTTTCAGGGAGATGCTTCAGGACCATCAAGGCCAGAACCAACAGACTAAAGAAACAGCTGTTACCCCAGAGCTGAATTTACAATGAACTCCACACTATAAAATATGACTAAATACCGGAGAAATTCTTCTATCTGGCATTACCTCTGGCTGTAGTTAATGGGCATGGCTGGTGGTGTCCAGCAGCTCAGGGGCCTCTTGGCCGTGAGGCAGCACTAGAGTAAGCAGGACAGGTGCTCAGATGTATACAGTGAGTAGCTCGGCGAATCTCCTCACACCAGCTTAAGCAGGCTTCAGAATCAGTGGCTAGTGAGCACTGTCACTGCTGAAAGCTCTAACCTGAGGGACAGAGAGCTGGTCCAGACCTGGAGATCTAACAGTATGTACCTGTAATATTCGGTCTCCCTCTCTGATGCGTCCGTTCTTGGCTGCGATGCTGTTTGGATTCACCTGAAGTGAGAAGGAAAGAGAGGGAGCGGAGGGATTAACGGAGGGATGGATGGATAAACAAATGACTTTATTAATTCAGAAGAAGGTAAATGAATATGATGAAAATGAATAATGAGTAATTCACCACCAATTGGCTGAATGAATGGAAGGAAAGTGAGAGTGAGTAATTGATTGGATAAATGGTTCAGTGGATGAGCTAATGAATAAAGTGAATCATGGATGGATTTAATAAATAAATGAATAGATGAGGAAAATAGACAAGTGAAGGGTTGAATGAACAGAGGAATGAGGAGGAGGAGGGGAACCACCTTCATGAGCTGACTTTTATGCATTTTTCTGTCTAGAAATGAGTGAAAATAGAAAAAAAGTTGTGAATGATATGATGAGTGAAAAGGCTCTGAAGAGAGAATGACTTGAATGAGGAGATGAAGAGTAGAGCGACGTTTTCTGTCTCTACCTCTCCAACATAGATGCCCAGGTCTTCTTCATCGTCTGTCCTGTAGCAGACTGTCAGACCCAACTTCTCCTGCTGACTGGACTTGTACAGCTCCACCTCCTGGATACAGAGAGGAAGAACCAACGATTGACTGATTTATACATTGACTGATTTGTTTATGAGGGACAGCGCTGGTTTTTATAAGTCTTTAGTCCTTCAGCTCTTTGTTGCTTCAGAAGTCATCCTTGTTGAAACAGTTTGCAGACACATCACACTTCACAGAAAAGTTGACACAAAAGGTTTTTACACATGAATCAAACTTGACGTTCTAGTCTGGATTCATCAACAGAAGGCAGCAACAAGCTGATGTTTCCTCCAGATTTCCAGCCTCATCTAGTCTGAAGACCTGCGGGTTAAGTTAAGTGCTGATGGTTTTACTGTGAGTGTCAGTGGTTGTTTCTCTTAGTGTGTCATCCATGGTGGATGGTCTATGGTTTCTGGCTTCAGCAACTTCCAGAGGATTTCATTTTTAGGGAAATTATGACCAGAAAGGACAAATGATAGAGGAGGAACAGAAAGTTTCCACTTTGCTGACTTCTTTAACAACCAACCTGCTGTTTGATTCAGGAAGCAGCAGTGAACCAGTGGAGCAGAAAAGACTAAAACCATTCAGCTAAAACACAGCAGACCATTAGAACTAAGAGCCTTTAAAAACAATGTGAACGTCACTCATCCTGATTTCTCCTACAGCTCATAGACCTCAGGTTGTTTCTCTCATATTTCTGAAACCTGTCAGTTATTTTGCAGAAGCAGAAACATTGGATCTTCATGTCCTCTTTATCCTCTTATACTGTTTCTCTATTCTCCATTCATTTTTATATTCAAATATTTACCTTCCCGCTGTTATTCTCATCTTTCCTCCTTCACTCACCTTCACCCTAAACCTCCAACCTTTCTCTTTTTCCTTCTTCCTTTTTCTTTCCTGTAACTGTCCCTTAAGGTCATCATCTCTCTTATTGCGAAGTCTAATGGCCTCTATACACTGCAATTTTATTGATCTTATAAGACCATTGCATGACATACTATGTGACGTGGATCTAATAAACTTGGGTACGACGTCAAGTTTGATGTGTGCAGATTGTACGATGACCATAAGACCAACGTTTTAGAGCCACGACCAAAGATATCTCTACATTTCTCCTATGGTGGTCATCTCCATCTGGGACAGCCTAAAATCGTACAGTGTATACCGGCCATAGCCCTGAACCCTAAAATGTAAAAAAAAAACAAAAAATTATTAAGAAGTCCTTAAATCTGCGCCGTCACTACAGGATATTTGTTGATTACTTCTCTGTAGCCGCAGCTCAAACACTGTTACTGTTGTAGAAACCAGAACCATCACAACCGGGCTGGCAGATGGTAGGCCCACTGACTCACTGCCAAGTTAAAAAAAAAAAAAAAAAGTTGATAGATGCACACTGCACGCAGGTACTGCCAGACACCTTCATGTTTTGTGAACATTTTATTTCCTCAGAATATTTTAAGCTTTTTTTTTCATTCAGAGGAAACTCATTTTAGCTGCATGTCTTTGTGATTTAATCCTCTGATGGTCAAACCATAGATCAACTGGTAAATTTCCATCTTCTTAGGTCCTTCTTCACAACGATGGCCCGACTCAAACTTTTCATCTGAACAGTGTAACTTTCAGCAGATCATTCATCAGATTTATTGCAGGATGAAACTGCTTAAATAAACTCAGTGTTTGTGGATTTTGTTAATTGACAATAATTCAGATATGGGCTGATATAATTTGTTCCCTTTTCAAAAACATCATTATTAAGTTATTGAACTGACACGGTGCTGGTTCCAAACTTTAAACCAGTTATATCCGTCCATAGTGAGAAAAAAAGTCAGGTGCCATGAAGCTGTTAAAAGGAGGTTGTTGTGAACTGACCCTCCAGTGGACACGCTGTCGGTCTACACCGACTCGTCTGCTTCATTTATATTCCAGACACATTCATCAAATGACATATTCCGTTAGCGTAGACACAAATGTGCAGCTGAAGACGCCACCACTTCGTCTGAGGGAGGGGAACATTTCAGCTCATTACCTGCAGTGCAGTGTTTGAATAAAGCTTGAGAGCTACTGTCTCTACTGTCGTTCATGTTTCAGTTCTCACCTCGTACTCCAGGTCGTCCTGTCTGTCCACCTCATGATTGGAGACATCAAAGTAGTCGTTAGGGTCATTGTACTCGAACACACAGCTGGAGGAGGAAGACATGGAAATCAATCACCGTCATATCCAACGTTATCGATGTGAATATTCAAAAACCAAACCAGCAGCTCAGAACATACAATTCGTTGATCCCATATGGCTCCATGAGTTGAGGGATGGGAGGAGAAGGGGGAGGCGGTGGAGGGGAGGGGGATCCTCCCTGGTGGTGGTGCTGCTGATGATGGCCTCGGCTCCTCCCCAGCGTCATGATGTTCTGGAAACTGATGTCGGTCTGCGTGGCGTTGTCGACACAGTCGGGGATGGCGACCAGAGCGAGTGAGGAGATGGAGGAGCTGCCGGTGCCGCTGCAGACTAATGTACCTGAGGGGTGGAGGACGTTCACATGAGCTACACACAGAGGTCACAGAGTGAATCCAGCAGTGAACTGCATCATCCGGAGATTTAATGGAAACATGTTGAATCATCAGCGTCAGAGCAGCAGTGGCAAACATGAGCTGACTCGTAGCTGTGTGCAGCCACGATGTCTCACACTTTATGATAAGCGATGACAGTTTGATGAGAATGGTGTTTTTTTGTGCCTCCCTGATAATTACACCACTTCTTTGGTAATATTCAGTTCAGTTTGTGGACAGTGAACGTCTGAATCCATCCAACTGCTGCTGATTTACAACATCACAGGACAGGTGAAAACTTTGACCACAATAGTTAAGCTGCTATAGGATTAGACTGCTGGGGGACTCTGACAATACACTGCTCCTCTCTGTCCCTCACTCCTCACGTCTCTTTCTCTCCCTCACACTTCATGTCCTAATATTTATATTTATATATTACATATTTTAACATCATCTGCTCTCTCTTACAGTTGTGTCTCCCCTACCCCTTTCTCTTTTACAGGAAGTTTTGACTCCAGAGCTGTTGGACTCCAATTCTTTGACGACATCATCATTTTCATCTTCATCATTATTATTATTATTATTGTAATATTAATTGTAATGATAATTTTACTTTAACAACTACTTGTAACCTGGTCTCCCACTTTTCTTCCTCCCCCGTCCTCCTCTCCTCTCTTTCCTCTTCTCTTTCTCTTTTCCATGTTTTCATTTCTCTCCAACCGGTCGAGGCAGATCAGACCGTCCAGTCTGAGTCTGGTTCTGATGGAGGTTTCTTCCTGTTAAAAGGGAGTTTTTCCTCCATTGTTGTCAAGCGCTTGCTCATTGTGGAAATGTTGGGTTTCTCTATGTAAAGTGCCTTGAGATAAATGTTTTTATGACCTGGCGCTATATAAATAAAATAAATTGAAATTGAATTGAATAGTTTGTCTCCAACAACCACAGAACCATTTATGTATCTGTCCAATAGAAACAATCGAATCAGTTCATTTTTCAAACCAGTTGAGTTCACAAGAAGAAAAAGTGCAACTGACTCATCTGAGGTTTGTTTTTAGACGTGAACCAGAATCTGTGAGTTTCACTTGTCAGTTGCTTTGAGTTGAAACATCTGTTGAAAAAAAAAAAACTAAATGTAGAAAATATGTTGTGAGGTCACAGAGACTTTGTCCATTAAAACAGACATTAACGTCTCTGGTCACATCTGACACCAGCATGGAGATGATGGAACCTGTGACGATGGTGAATCTGTATACTACTTGTTATAAAAGTTTTTTTTTCTTAACTGTTTGAATAAATAATGAATAAAAGATGAGAAATGGAAAGAAGACAGATGACAAAACCATAAAGTAGAAACAATAAAATGTCGCAGTAAGAAAAGATGTTAAAAGTCAAGTGATATTTAAGAAGATGTTAGTAGAGAGATGAGAGGACGTGTCGGGAGAAAATATGACAAGGAAGAGCAAAGGAGGGAGGTTGGTGAAGAGAAATCAGATGAAAAGATGAGAAGAGAAGTAATGAGATAAAAACGTGGGAAAGACGAGAGCGAGGACGAAGCTCAGCTCAGTTTAGAAGCGATGAGAAGAGACGACGTTAAAGTACAAGAAAAAAAAAAGAGGATTCCTGTCTGAAGCCGACGGCGGTGTGAAATGAGAGCAGATAAAAACAGAGACGAGATCAAACGTGCTGAGATTTACCTTTCCTGCGGTGACTCTTACGGACTGAGCCGGGTTGGTGCAAAGGCTCCTGGGAGTTCTGCAGTCGGTCTAATGGGAGCTGAGACAGTCTCCGTCCTCTGACCTGAGGAGAGAGAGATTATATGAAATATGAGATATGTGTGTAGATTTATTTATCTAAAGGCAACATACTGATGTTGTGGTGATGAGTTCATAATCTGATTGTGGTTGTGTTTGTTGTCTGAATATTTTTGCTTTTTCACTGCGTTTGTCTGTGTGACGTGAGCAAAATGAAAAATGACACCGCTTCACTGGTTTAACGCGAGAGCTGATGAATGAACTGAAAGTGTGAAGAATAAAAGCATCTGGGGAACAAAAGCAACGATTAATAAAACAATCCATGCGTTAGAAAGCCGGCGTCTGAGGAGCAGGATTAAAGAAACTCAAGGTGAAAATGAGGAAAAATAAATTCAAGGTCAGAGGCCGACTGATAATGAACTGAGGCTGCTGTATAATTCACATCAGCTGTGATCTTTTTCTGGTTTGAGGCAATAAATTGATTTCCTTCTTGTTACTGAGACGCTTCGTGGTTCTGACACTTTGAGTTTGAAAACTCTCAAGTTTGTGAGTTTCCTCTAAACCAAACACTGTGGAACAATTGAACTACTTCTTCTTCTGTGGTGTCTATTTCATTTGTCTCTGTCCTTCTGTCCAAACATCAGGGAACACATCTATTTGTTTCTACTCATAATCTTCAGCATCTTTAGCTGTTGTGAGAAGCAGCGACTGCTTCTTGAAAACAGTTTTTTTGTTCTGCTTCTTTTCACCAGGGAAATGTAAAGAATTAATGAAACTGAATCTCAAATCACAAATCTCTTCTATTGTGAGATTCATAATCTTGTCTCCTTTCTTTGACTGATAAAATGTGGACCTTTAAAACAGAAACCCAGATGTTGCTGGAAGCAGCTGTGGACTCATCAAACGTCCTCAGATAAATCAGGGTTAAAGGCCGAACAAGTGACAGTCCGGGAGGAAATATTCTCTATCCATCACCAGCTCTACGGGAGCGGGAACTTATTAAAGATGAGTGATAAGAGTGTGGAGGGGATGTAGGACAGGAGAGACGGTGAGGAGGAGGATCACTGAAGGATGATGGATGGAGACTTGTACCTTCGTGTTTCCGTGTCTGTCCATCGGCCGCAGGGAGTTGCTCCAACCTTTCTGCTGATGAGAGAGACAGAGACAGATGGTTACTGAGGCTCAGACGAGAGGACGAGAGAAACACTGTGTTTTACGTTTGTAACGAGAAGTGTGGTCTCCGTGATGTCAGTGTCTCAGTCTTGATGCAGCTGCAGGTTCTTTACTTCTTCATAAAAACATTTTTGTGAGAACTCAGTGACCCTGATGTTTGACCTTTGACATTTGACGACTAAAATAAAACGTGTTTATCTTTGAGTCCAACTGAAGGTTTATACAAATTCCCTGAACATGTACCAGAGACATAACACTCGGAGAGGAACTGGCTCCGTTTAGTTTCTATTGTTTCCAAATGAAACGACGCCACGTCCTGTTTATGGGCTGTTGTCTCCTTGTCTTTATGAAAGCTTTGACCAAAGCAGCTGTGCGCAGGATGTTGATGTTAGTTTGCTTCAGTGTTCTCCATGAACCACGTGAAAGTGAGTTTCCATTGAAAAGTAACTGAGAGGGCTGTTAGAATAGACAGGTACATTGATTCATTTTTCATAATTAGATGAAGTTGTCATCCACAGACAGTTATAAATAGGTAGAAGAAAGAAGCAAAGAGGAGAAACATTTTCCTTTTACTCTTTCTTTGTCTTTAATTTTAGTTTGAAATACAGAGAGATGTGTCCTCAGGAGACTTTCGGAGGGTTGACAACATTTGAGAGTTTGTTAAACCATCAGAAGAACCATGACCTGGGTCGAGATCACCCCGCTGACCAGATGTTGATGTCTCAGCGGCTGAGAGGGAGTGTAGATGGTTTCAGAGCCAGAAGTTGCTCTGAGGAGACCAGCAGCACCTGGAGCTGCTGAATCGAGGGAGGCCTGGTGTTTTTTTGCTCAAGAACGCCGACTGGAGGCCCCCGGGCCCCTTCCCACCTCAATCAACAGCTCATAACTAGTTTACGCACAACGAGCCTCCGGCGATGCACATTAACATCAGTAATACAGAACACAGAACACAGAGAACACAGGCGTCGCTCTGGGGACGACCTGAGAAGAAACACCTGCTTGAAAAGAGCTGTAATTATTTATATGTGTGTGTGTGTGTGTGTGTGTGTGTGTGTGTGTGTGTGTGTGCGTGCGTGTGTGTGTGTGTGTGTGTGTGTGTGTGTGTGTGCGTGTGTGTTCTATAATAAAAACACTGAGTCTTTATTATTAGCTTTTCAAGCGCTTCATCACTCATCACGTTAACGTCTGCAGACACATACTCATCAGAATAATGCCTCAACAACACACACACACTAACCTGCTACTTCTAGGTCAGACACACACACATACATACCAAGAGTCATGAATACTTGCATGGATGCACACAAACACTAAGCTCTCCTCCTCCCTGTCTTTGTTTCAGAGCTGATTGTTATGCATTACATGGTTCCTGCGGGTTCTCTCTCTCTCTCGTGTGTGTGTGTGTGTGTGTGTGTGTGTGTGTGTGTGTGTGTGTGTGTGCCAGAGAACATACGGCCTGAGCCAGTCAATAACCTCAATTATCTATCAAGCTTGTCATGATCTGGTGTTTCATCTCTCATTAAACAGGTTGGCCTGAGTTTCTACACTGACAACACGTTGACTGTGTGTGTGTGTGTGTGTGTGTGTGTGTGTGTAAGTGTAAGTGTGTGTATATTACAGTACTTGTCTTAGTTTCACATATTTCAGTTTGTTATTTAACCCAACTTGTTAGAAACCCAACATTTCCACAATGACCAAGCGCTTGGTGACAATGGAGGAAAAACTCCCTTTTAACAGGAAGAAACCTCCATCAGAACCAGACTCAGACTGGACGGTCTGATCTGCCTCGACCGGTTGGAGAGAAATGAAAACAGAGAAAAGAGAAGAAACAGAGGAAAGAGAGGAGAGGAGGACGGGGGAGAAAGAAAAGAGGGAGACCAGGTAGAGACTAGATGTTTAGATGTTTACTAGTAGTTGAAGCAAAATCATCTCAAATTAACTCATGTCGACCACCAGGGGGCGACGCAATCAGACTCTTCTTGTTTTTATCGTGTCTTTGCTCTTTTGTCACTTTTGACTTTTGTCATTTCAAAAGTAGAGTAACAACTGCAACAACCACAGAGACGACCAGAAGGCTGCCACCTAGTGGTGACAAAACAACATCTTGTTGAGTTTTTAGATGTGAAACTGGTTGAATTTTCATGTTTGATCACAAAACCATGTCTCACCTTAGTTCAACAGTAAAAACTCAGAGTGGTCACCGCTTGTTTTGTTGTTTTGTTTTTGTTTTTGTTTTTTTTTTAGAAGAAGACATAAGGGCAAATACAATTTATATGTTTATATGATGTGAATGTGTCATTGTCAGGAAACTGGTGTGATTACAGAGCTGCTCAGCCTTCCTGCTGCGCTCCTGCTCATTACCCTGCTATTGTGTGTGTGTGTGTGTGTGAATGTTAGCATGCTAACAGGCTAAAGCAGGGGTCTCAAACTCAATTTACCTGGGGGCCGCTGGAGGCAGAGTCTGGGTGAGGCTGGGCCGCATCAGGTTTTCCACAAGAAAAGCTCTGATAAAAACATTCCAATGTTCTCAAATATCTTTATTTTTATTTTTTAACACAAAATAAGATGAAAAAAATAAATAAACAAATTAAGAATTGATAAGAAAATAAATAAATCAATCAGTAATAAATAAATAAAATGTCGTATTTGTAAAATGTCATGTCTTATGACATGAAGAAAAATTTTGTCATATTAAAATTTTGATATATGGTGTCATTTTTTTATATATAAATATAAATATATATATAATATGTATAAGATAATAATAATAATAATAATAATACAGCAGATATAGAAGACTTAAGAAACATAGTTGGTGACTAGAGAAATCTAATTATTATTATTCAGATTCAAAGGGCTGTATTGACAGTTCTTTTTTAACCTTTAACTTTCTGAACAACAATGGAACATTGAACATGAACTGTCCTGAACATGGCCTCTCTTGCCTACTTCTTGCTGCTAGAGACCTGGCAGCGCTTCCTCTCGCATATCTGAGCCACATTTGGCTTGAGGGAGGAAGCAGTTCAGACCCTCAGTAGGGCTTGAAGATGCTCATCAGTAAGTCTGGTCCTGTACTTGGACTTATTGAAGTTCAAAGTTGAAAAGAGCTTTTCGCACAAGTATGTGCTCCCAAAAAGGCACATGGTCCGCTTGAACATTTGGGAAAGCTCAGGGAAGCTGGGGGTCAATTCTCTCAAAAATTGCCCAAGCTTTTCCACTCACCTCCCTGAACTTGGCTTTGAGTTCTGAGTTGCACTGCAGGTCAATGAGGTCTATTCCTCCACAAACAACGAACAATGGAGACACAGAGAAGACATTTGTTGGAACTGATACTGATCGACATTGAACAACAGATGGTTTTATTGTAAATACTGAGGCGAGAACTAAAGAGGAGACGCATGGTGATGTTGTTGTTGTGGAAGGAAAACGGCTGGCAAAGTGGGATTCCGGAAATGAGGTAACTCTACGGACCAATCAGAGCTATGCGGTGTCCGTGAGCTCTCTGTTGTTTGGGGAGGTGCACGTAAGCTGACGGATACGGAGAAGCATAAATCAGGACACGGACAGCATTTAAATCAGGCATTAAACTTTCATACAGCGGGGCCACAAATTATCGTAATGTTAGCTTGAGACCCCTGGGCAAAAGGAATCAGGAGAATGTGGCAAATATGAAACTTAAAATTACCACATGAAATTTGTCATGTGATTCAATTACAGACAAATTAATAATATAAATACAAATGAAATACGAAATATTCATCAGTCCAATTCACCAATCAGTGTTGAGATTTTTCATGAGTGTATTGATTAACTAGAAATCAGATCTGTTTCACAGGTTAAGACATGTTCATTGTTCGCTCACAGTGAGACTGGACATGTAAACAAGCTTCAGGTTCAGCGTTGATGTATCGACAAGTTAAAACCACAAACACAGACAACTCGTCTTGAGGTTTACGACCCCGCTGGGTTTCTCAAACGGAACGACGTGTGATGTCGTTCCACCGTGAATGTACGGAGATGGCGCTGATTATTTTTATTGTTGTGTATTGTTGCTTCCATGTGTTCGGTCTTCATCAATAAGGACCCCTGGGGGCTTGGACTGCCTCTCCTCCCTGCTCATTAACTATTTACTGAATCCATCAACACACACTTCCACCACATCTATCAACACACACACACACACACACACACACACATAGAAATAGTTCCGCATCAACACACTTCTCTCTGACATTTATCTGTTTCACACACACACATCCACTGCTTTGAGTGCATGAACACACACACACACGCACAGACTGATGAGAAAGACGTGCAGTGAGGGATCCATTTTTCATTCCCAGCATGCTGAGGGGAAAGCAGAGATGCTATAATCAAACCCTAGGGAGGGAAGGAGAAGAGAGGGGGGGGCTAAAAGAGGAGACAGGGAGCGGTCAGAAGAAAGAGGAGATGAAGGTTGAATCCAGACAGTGATGGAGGATGAAATCAGGAGGAAATGGGAAAAAGGAGGATGAAGATGCAAAGCAGCAGATGAAGATGATGAAAGTGAAAGTGGAGAGAAGGCGTCTCAGTCGTTAGAGAGAGATTTTTACTTTTAGCCTTTTTCTTTGGTCCGTTCGCCTCTCACCTCCATCAATCCTCTGATTCTCAGGGTTTAATGGGAGTCAAGCTGAGGATCAGTGAACGTGATAAAGACCAGGTGACTCCATCACCACAGTGAAATACACAATATCTGCTCATCTACCGAGAAAAGATGAAGGTGAACACTCACAGCCGTGACTCGCTTTTATTAAAATTAAGAAGAGCTGGAAAATAAACACACTGGAAATTTGGTCAAAAAAATAAAGTGGTGAAATATGGAACCAAAGCTGAAGAACCAGACTGAGGTCAACTGTAGGTCTCCTCAATGTAGTTACAATGACCTTTGACCTTTGACTGACAAAATCTAATGAGTTCCTCCTTTAAGACATTACTGAGCTATAAACGTTTATAAGAACTGGACGGACGATTGTTAAACACGTTTCCAGTCAAGCTGAGTTGAAATAGACCAGAACTATCACATCAACCACATCCAGCGACAGACACATAAAACTGTTTCATCAGCATAAAGACAAACAATACACACTGAAGTAGCAGAAATGATGAGGTGAGAGGTGAGAATAAAGACCAAGACCCGAGCCCCGTGGGACACAGTTACCACATCGTTTGATCTTCTCAGTTTCACCCTGTTTCCTTCAGTCTCATGTGTATTTTAACTGAAGTGACCACAACCACAACCTGGTCCAGGGGAGAGACAGAGATCGATCAGCTTTAATCAGCTTTAAATTGATGTAATAAGATAAAACTGTGACTGTATCATCCAACTATCTCAGCCTTCATCTGTCTACATCACTCCCACAATGCACTGCAGTTGTTGCTAAAAATGTATTTGATATTTTTGAGTATAGTTGGTTTTCATCTGACAACAGAACAGATGGAAACAGAATTAAAATGAGTGTGAGCACATCTGCACACACACACACACACACACACACACACACGCCTTCATTAAAAAGATTAGAAACATCTGTTCACACACACAAAAAAAACAAAATCACATCTGTAGTGTTTCTAAATTTCCTCAGAGCTTCAAAATCCTCTGGTGTTTCCCAGAAAACCTCTTTGCTCTTAATCGTGACTCACAATCCAAACACCTTCACATTCGCCTCCAGTTCATTTCCCTGATGAGTCACAGTAAAATTTAATCCACGACGCCTCCGCCCACATAAACGTCTGCTGCTGTTCCTCTGTCTGAATGATGCAGCTCAGACCAGCGACAGTAAACAACAACAGCAAAGACAACGAGCGCCTCCTGACGCGCTGCGTTGACGCTTCAACTTAAATCAGTTAAAATGTTTCTCTTGTGTTCGTAAACACTTGCAGCTTCCAGTGATTATGAAGCTCTCTGTTTCCTCAGACCGGTGCAGGAAACAGATCTCATCATTCAAACAATAATCCAGATCAGCGATGTCATTAAAAAGCTCTGCTTATTAAACACACAGCGATGCCCATGAGCAAGGCAGTAACCTTGTAGCCGCCGGCTCCTTCGTGACTGTAAAGTTAATGAAAGAAATGATTTTTTATGTTTCCTGAATCTCAAAAGCCATTATGGTGGTGATTCATGTTTTATGTGAAGGCAGTGTATTTACATAATAACCACATGAGCGAGAATAAAGCAGAAAATAAATAAACACGTTCTGTAATATCTGTCAGCGTGTGGTGCCGGCGTCTCATACGACCGAGAGCTAATAACACACAGTTTTACATGATTTAGTTTTCATATTTACATTCATGTGCTTTGTTTGCTCTTTTCCTTAAAAAAAATGAAATGGTCGTCTGAGAGCTGGAAATGATCAGATGAACTGAATAATAACAATAACAATAATAATAAAGGATTTGATAAAGGGATCATACACAACACAGGCGACAGGTTTTCTGACTTAATGCTGCTGAAAATATACATATATCTGTGTGCACTGTGAATATATATACTGTATAATGTTTTCTCATGGCGGCTGTTACAGCCCTTTGTCTTTTGAGACATTTGTCTCTGAGGAAAACATGATTGAATGTGTTCAGAGTTTTAAAAAAAAAGACTTTATGCCTTCTACACTGTAAAAACTGAAATATATGGTGAAATATGTTTTGTCGCCAGGAGCAGGTGGTGACGGTGGAGTTCACTGGTCCAGAGCTTCAACAGGTGATAAACTCAGCCGCTTCAGTCAGGGGCGTCACCGTGGACGACGCTCTGTGGACGGTGGAAGACGACGGACATGAACCTGTTGAAGATCAGGTTGGATCCATCTTTGTCCTGGAGGACACGTCCACAGCAGCCGTAAGCTCCGTCTTTACGTGTCCCACCAGTGTAGGACACGTCCAAGAACGGAATAAATGACTGAAGTGGACGTCAGAATGGGATCCAGTGGATAAATGGAAGCAAAATGTGGTTCTGGAGGGAACCGGTTTTCAGTTCAGCATCAAAACCACAAATGATAGTCAGAAAACTTTGTTGTGGTGCCAGCACCGAGTAATAATGAAGTAATGATGTTGAGCAATCAACAGAAAATTAAAACAAATTAGCAAATTAAAAATAATTGCTTGTTGCAGCCTAAAAAACCAAGTAAGATACTGAGATGATTAGATTCCTGGATTATTTCATTAAATCACTGGTCTCTTGTCTCTTGTGTTCGATATAAACCACAGTGAATATCTGGAGATGCTTGATGAGTTTTCATCAGTAACATTTACAGTTTTTTTCTGTAAATAGTCACAGGTTGTTGGTTTAAATCCAGCATTCTAAGTCACTGCTCATCAGTTTGATAACAACCTCATCAAAGATGTTTACGATAAATGTGAGAACAAACATGATCTTCAACTCAACAACGTCAGGCTCCGTTAGTGAAAACACCAGGTCAGATCATCAGAAGAACCTCAGGGGGGACGATGATGATGAGGATGAGGATAAAGAAGAAGAAGATGATGATGATGAATAAACGTTGCGTTCGCTGTGTGTAGGAATGAGCCTTAAGCACTCGAGGCGGCGGTGATCTGTGTGTTCTGATCTGCTCATGTGTATTAAACATATGAAGAACGTATATTTTCGGAGCAGCCCCGGTGGTCCAGCGTCTCCAGGGTCTCGATACAGCTGCTGTAGGTTTATTGAGACATTGATCTTCGAGCAGAGACGTAGCTTCTTGTTTTGAAGACACCCGCCGGTCTTCATGCTGACACACGGACTCATGAGGTGAAAACAGCCGGTAGTTAATCAAAACAAGCAGAAATGTCAGGGTCACGGTCTGCCCTCCAGTCGTCCTTTCACTCTGAACTTCGACATCGCTGTGCTCCGTGCTGCCCCCTGTGGACGCAGCAGCAGCAGCATATTAGCACCTGGAGCTCGGCTCAGATCTGCAGCTGAATACAAACCAGCTCATCGTGTCTCCAGAGTGTTGCCGCTTTCGGCTGCTGACGAACTAATGAGCCGATGGCTCATTAAGACTAATGGAGTTTTGACGACTCTCAGGGTCTTTAAAGAACAACATGCAGACGACGTGTTGAACGAGAGAGGACGTGTTCAGTCTTTCCTCTCTCCTCACTTGTCCATCAGTCACGTTCCTCATGAGTCTGAGTTAGTGAACAGGCGGAGGTCAGAGCATTGTCAGCAGTTTGTCTGAGTGAACGCTGCTGACATGAAAGTCTGTTGGACGTCTCATTTAAATCACGGCCAAATTATGGCTGCAAATGTGTGAATGGACCATTTAATTGCGGCTGAAATGAGTTTAGCTTCAGGTCACATTTTTAAAGACAACAGCAGCAGCTGTGCAACAGTCAAACATTATTTCTTCAGTCAGACACTGAACACGTTTAGTGAACATCTCATGTCCATCGTTATAAAAACAATCAGCTGATTATCACCGTGCTGCTCACAGAGACTAATGTTTATCTGACATCAGCAGCATATTATCTGCTAACGTATTAACTGTCATATCTCATCACACAAATCGACCCTGCAAGTAATGAAGTCATCAACTAGTGAGGAGCTATTTTTGAGGACAGATATTTTTTTATAGAAGTCGCTGTCCCACCTGCCCTTATGACCCGACCGCGCCTGAGATTAATCACTAAGAAGAAACTATTAAAGACGTTTAGTTGATTTAAATTATTTCTGTTTGTGTTGATGATGATGATGATTGACTTGACGTCACCATGACGACAGAAATGGCAGGAAACCGGTCGTTTTCTTTCTAACAACATCAAACCTTCATATTTTTGTTTTATTTGTTGCGTAACTTTTGTTTTATTTTTGGTTTTTTAGTTTTAACAAACAACTTGTTGTGACGACTGAACGTGAACAAACATTTCATGTGTCGATGTCTCTCTCAGTAAAGACGCCAACAACAAAGTGAAGTCATCTAAAAAAGCAGCTGGTGTGTCTGCCAGCTCCGGAGCAGGAGAGCATAAATACAGCTTCTCTAATGACCCCGGTTACCGCGGCAACAGCATCCCATTGACACAAATATGACAGCAAAGTGAAGAAAAGAGAAGATGGAGATGGAGGAGGGTTGGGGAGGTTGGGATAATTATATCTGAGACAAACAAGAAGAGGGTGAGACACAGACGGACGAGGATAGAATAGAACAGAATATATATTTATTATACATTACTTTCGTCTGTTTTCAGTCCTGCAGTCTTCTGTTCATATATTTTATATAATTTATTAAATATTGTTTGCTCAGACTTTTTAAAGTAGGACGATTAAAAACTGCAGCTGAAATAAAAGTTCAGAACAAAAACAAGACGCAGTTGGTAACTTATTTTTAACTTAACATTGTGAAGTAAACGTTGTGATGATGTGGAGGTTGTGAGATAAAAAAAAAAAACCAACATCTGACACCAAACAGAGCTTCACTTTCATTCTGTCTTGATAAGAGTTGAACTT
>CM028909.1:1674151-1784151 GCA_016801845.1 Polydactylus sextarius | reverse complement strand
TGCGTGTGTGTGGCAGGAAGCCCAGATGTAAGAATAAGTGACTTCCAGTTCACTGATGAAAAACACTTCCAGAATAAACAACTTTCAGTTTCACATCCAACCTGACGACCTGATGAACTGTCTGAATCAGATGTTACATATTCATGTGCAACACTTCAGTGTTATGTGATAACAACATTCAGCATCTGCCATGTTCACCCCGCAGGTTACTTTGGTCCATTTAGTGAGTCATTTTTTTACTCGTCTGAAACAACATCATCCACAGTCAATAACTATCTGCTCATTTTGCTGAATCGACAGAACAGAAAACACTGAAGTACGTGAAAACTGGTTCGTTAGCAGAAACGCTGGATTCAGCACAGACATGAGAAACACAACTCTGTTTTTCCTCATTATGTAAAAGTTCTGTAACTGATTTATGGATTTTATGACAGAAGTCAGCGACTGTGTCAGGAGCTCAGATTGAGAAAAATATTCAACACTCACGACTTTCATGTTTTATGTCAAATACATAAAGTTGTGTGGAAGCTGAAAAGAAAAATGTGAGCATTTTTCCTTCTGCTGCAAACTGAACCTGGTCCCGAGTGTCTCTTGTTTTCATGTCATCATGACATTCTGTTTGTTAGAGATGAAGTTACAAGTAACTTCAATAACAGACACTGATTAAAACTCACATGATGATGCAGCTGGTTAATGTCACTGACTATGAATAAATTACCTGGAGCCGTCCACACGGTCTGGTCTGGTCAACCTCTTTATTCTCTGCTCTTCCTGATCTTGAAAACTCAGGAACTAATGAAAAACGAGCTTTTTGCGGCGGTGCAGGTTTAACGCGATGACACACTAAGAGACATCAAACACATTTGTTCACATCCAACACGGCGGCAATCGTTCAACTCAGCTGTAGCTGCTGTTTTAAGAGATTTGCTATGTATACATCATCAGAATCAGTGGTCTGATTGGTTGTAGCTCTGTCCAGTAGCTCACAGAGACATTTGATAGACGCCCGTTGATCCCGTCTCTGAGAACTTCCTGTCTATGAGCTTGGTGTGACAGCCAGGCTAATGAATAAACACTTTGAACAAAAACAAGTGATCAGTGTGTTGCTTTTTCTCTCAGATGATATTCAGACTCAGATCAGATCAGAAATGATCGAAGGAGCTGAAACCTCTGACTGATCCGTCAACAAGGATCTGTTTGGTTTTAGTCCAGATAAAGAACATTAAATATAAATGATGCAGACTCAGTATGTGTGTGTTGTGTGAAGTGTTTCCTCAGGACTGAGTTTAACTTGTTGACACAGTTCTCAAATCAGCAGCTTGCTCTTATCTTCTGCAGCAGAAGGAACAGCAAAGAATTCACACCAACATAATCTAACGGTGTAAATACAGCATCAGTGAACAGGCACCAGTCTGCTCATGTTGAAACTGTAACAACGTGGAAATCCCACAAATAGAGAGGAAATGATTTCAGGTCCACAGAGAATATGTGTCTCAGTGGGACCAAGCTGATGTTTGACGATGTGACGCTGGTTCAGGATCAGTGAATATTCTACTTTAAGAACAACGAGGCTTCGTTCGTTTATTGCAACTTTATATCAAACTTCTGGTCTTATGTCAAAGAGCTGGAACCGTTCAGCATGTCGAGAAGTGTACATGTTTATGGAGGAGCAGCAGCCCTACTCATACATAACACACACTCACACACACACTCACACACACACACACACACACACACACACACACACACACACACACACATGCTGTGTGAGCACGGTTTCAGTTCAGTCCTCTGTGACTTTCAGCAGCAGAAACAACCTGACCTTTACACAGAGGAACTAGACCAACATGCAGTGATGAATGGCACTGTGGAATATAACACACACACACATACACACACACACACAAACACACACTCACTCAGCTTCTCTTCCTCCACTGCAGCAGTTAAAGCTCGTTCCTTCATCTCTCAGATGCAGCTGCCTGTTTTTCATCTAATGACTATAAATGAAGTCATTTTATTTTCTGTCTTTTTTTCTTTCTTTTCTTTTTTTTTTTTTGTTCATAGAAGAAGAAAAAAAATACCTGGAATAAAAAGGGAAATGGTGGAAACCCTTTTCTTCGCTTCCTGTCTCTGACTCACCTGGAACATGATCTTGTACTGCTCCTCCGGACGTTTCACCACACACATGTTGCAGCCCATGACGTCGCCTCACACTCGTCCTCTTTTATCTCCGTCTGATTTCTTTTTCGTCTCCGGGTCCCTCAGGAAGCAGCCGTCACTCTGTATCAACGATCGGCCCTCGCTGTCTGGTTTCACTTCATCAGCCTCTGACCTTTGACCCCCGTGTAGAGTCCAACACTCAGATGAGGTCGTCTGGATTTAATCAGGTCAAGTCACAGAAAGTGAAACAGGTTGTGAGACAGAATTAATCCACCGATACAGATCCTTCATGTAGAAAGTCTCGCTCTAAATGTTTTACTATAAATCCTCAAAGAAATTCAATTCCAACTAGATTCAAAAGTCTTGTGCTGTTTCCAGGTTTATCTCAGAAGAATAAAAGTTCCTGTTATCCTATGTCAATAACCTCCACTAAGTGAATTTCAGTTGGAAGTAGAACACAGGGGAGTAGTCACACGAGGAGAATTCTCCACAAAAAAGTAACTTCATCAAAAAACCCAAATGTGCTTCATAATGAACAAACAGAAGCTTTGATCCGTCAGACTTCAGCAGGACGTCTGTCACTGTTTACAAAAGTGTCACAGCTGAAACAAAACAAAACAACGAAACAACAAACGCTGATGAGGCAGAAAACAAAAGGAGCGGGACGTTGAGAACGTCTGAGGACGTGATGTGATCGCGCAGCAGACGGCTTTTATCTGCGGAGCTGCAGGCGGCGACGAGGCCACGAGCTGCGTCTTTTCATCGCTCTGAAGAATGAATTGTTATTTATGCGACAGAGATGAAGAGGAGGAGGAGGAGTTTGTGCTTCAAACAATAGAAACAATTGACTTAGAATGAGTTTGTGGGCGTCTGTGTGTTTGTGTTTCAGAGTTTTACAGCAAAAAGTGTTTTTGTTTTTTTTTTTGTGTGTGTGTTAAAGTCCTTTAACTTCGTCCGCTCCACAACAGAAACCGGTGCTTTATAAAAGTATCAAACATCCGATACTTGATCTCATCTAAAAGACAAAAAAAGCTCAGACAAAAATGAAAAGTCAAAAATATTCAAAACTTAATCTTTTTTCCCTGAAATGACTCGTTTCATCAACAAGTCAGATAAATAATGAAACTAACACTGTGTTAAGTTTGAGTTTGAAGCTGGTTGATGCTTCAATCATCTGAATCTAAATGTAAAGATTTCACAGCTCAGTGTTCCTGATTGTTGACGTTTGTTTTTGTATTAAATTGATATAAAAGTTTCTTTAGAATAATAAAATTTCACCTGGAATGAAAAAGGTCTTTGTGCTCACTGATGTTTCATTCAGCACCTGAATGTTTTATCAGAACTTTAAAATGTACTTGTGCTTTTAGGTTTCAGTAAAATTTGTAAGAGAAACGTGAACATCATCAGCATAAAACTGTATTTGTGCTTAAAGAATAAATATCAAAACATGTGTTTGAGTCGACACTGGACTGGTTTTAAAATCGTTTGCATCGATCAGTTTGAGGCTGAATCATCATCAGTTTAATTTTTTTGCCAGATGTTTCACACATTTCTGATACTTTCTGATTTGTGGCAGTTCCTACTTTTGTCGTCATCGACGTCTTGTCGCTCTGGAAACTTTGACTCTACTCGTCCTTCATCCTGCTGCAACGTTTGCAGTTTAGTTATTTGTGTTTTGTCTTGATTTCTTCTGGATTCATTTGACTTGAGGCTCTGGAGAGTCCGGCCCCTCCCCCGTCCTCCCTCCGGGGCCCTGGAGACAGAATTATCCTGGAAGGGAAACGACAAACTCGTCTGAGCTCTGCTCCACGTTACCTGCTGCTCCCGTCACTGAGCGACATCTAATCTGGTTTTTATCAGCGGACGCTGGCTGCTGTTATCTGTCATCAACACCTGCTTCACACCAACGACTCCATCCTCTCGGGGTTTCTCCCGTCAGATGTCACAGAAGAGAAAAGCCACCATAGAACTTCCTTCTCTTCAAGCTTCTTTGTGCTTTATATATTTTTTGAAGATTTAAACTGAAAGAGTTTGATGTGTTTGACTCACAGCATCACTTCTTCTAACAAATAACATCCCATCATCTCCACAGGTCTCAGACTTTATCCGGCTCCACGTCTTTTTCCATCCGTTGCTGTGCAGGAAGAATCTGTTTCCTTGATCAGGTCGAAGCATGTAAACTCTTTAAATCCACTAAAATGTGTCCTGCGGGGGCAGATAATCCACAGAGGTGAAGAGTGTCTTTGTTTCCTTTAGTGTAATCCCACCGCAGTCAGACCGAGGTGGATCCAGACGTCTTCTGAGATCTAGATCCTCCGACCATCAGCCTTTTCTCCTCCTCTTCCTCCTCCTCTTCTCCCGCTGCCTTCATCCCTCGATTTCCTCTGCTGCTCTGACATTTTTCTACAGAGGTTAAATCCGGCTTAGTTCCGCTCCTGGACACAAAACACAGAGAGAAATGAGATTTTCACTGGTTTCACGCTTTGATCAGAAGAAAAAACACGAACACACATGAGCATGTGTTTTTTTTTCTCTTGGTAATTTCTCTGAATTCTCTCTGCAGTTTTAAAAATGTTTTATCAAGTATTTTTTATGATTTTACAGAAAACAAACAGAATCTGCACAGTGACAATGTTTCAACAACTTGTTTTCAAAAGAAAATTGACTCATGACTCAAATGTTGGGACGTTGATGAGAAACGTTCAAAATCTTTTGAAACTCAAACATTACCTCATCAGCTGCTCACTTGCATCAACTGGACCAAAAAAAAGCTTAAACTTCAAGAAAGTTTTTACTATTTTCAAACATTTTTTGTGACAAAATAATTGATAATCAAACCAGACATTGATTAAAGTTTGATCACAGACTGAAATGTTCTTTCTGCAGTGACACATTCTCACTCGATAAAAGTGAATCTCAATTAAACTTTAGGAGAAAAACAAAATAACTGACCTCAGATCTGTCTTCTTCCTGCTGCTGATGATGATGATGGGAAAAAATCCAAATCAGCTGCAGTGACTTGATTTTAAATTTCTTGTAAAGGTCCCAACTTGCACCTTGTCCAGATGTTTCAGGAGCCACCCAGCCGCTTGATTTCCCCGGGGGAATCAGCCTCCACGTCCTCCTACAGAAGGTGATCCTTGTCTGGGCACAGCCTCCACCAGCGTCCCTCCTCCTCCCCCACCTCACCCACCTCCTGCTGCTGCTGCTGCTGCTGCTTCCTCCTCCTCCTCCTCCTCCTCTTCCTCTTCCTCTTCTTCTCCTTCTTGTTGCCTGTGTCAGACCCAGTGTTTCCCTCCCTGAGTGTCTCTGCAGATGTGACAAGAAGCCAAACAAGTCTGAGGCGTCTGTCGCTGGATCAGGATCCAGGATTCAGATCTCCAGCTCTGCTCGCTGCTCGCTCTTCTTCTGCAGCCTCCTCCCCGCCTGGAACAACGGCAGCCTCCACAGCAGCACGGACAGCCAATAACCTGCAGCCGGCAATTAATTTCCCTCTCTGCGATGCTTTCTCCTCCTCCTCCTCCTCCTCCTCCCACCTGCTCTGAATCCCTGCCCTCCCCCTCTCCTCCCTCCTTTCCCTTTTGCTGTGTCTGTCTCTTCCTTCTCATTGTTTTTGTACCTGTTCATTCATCTTCATGTGACATTCAAACGTTCTCATCTTTCTCATGTGTAAACAGGTTGTGGTGTCTTCGTCACAGCGCTGACACTCTGATTTCACTTTAACTCTTTAAACGACGTCGTTCTGGATCCTTCTCAACGTCTCATCAAACACATCACAATCATCTGATTCACCTGCTGCACAAACAACAACTCATTCACATTCAAATGGACGTTTACAGTGTTGTTTTTAAAATAAGACTATGAAAAAAAGAAGTAGTTTTTGTTTTTATAATATCATTTTTTTTATTAGTTGTAATCTGTTGCCATAAATTTTCTCAGTAAATTATTTTAGTTTATTTTATTAGTTGTATTATTATTTATTTTATTATTATTATTAAATTGATTATTTTATTATTAAAGGAGAATTTTGTCAGTGTTTTTGTGTTTGTGGAGTTTTAGAAAAAATTTGAAATAAACTAAAAATAATATCTGTAAATTCACATATATTCATATTTCAACATCAGCGTTCTTTCATTTTCTTTCCTGTTGTGTGTGTGTGTGTGTGTGTGTGTGTGTGTGTGTGTGTGTGTGTGTGTGTGTGTGTGTGTGTAAACCAATATGTCTCCTGACAAATTAACTCTGCAGACGTTTATTGTTTCTAATTTAATTTCATTCCAGACTCTCACTGAAACACAGACAAACATGCTGAGAAGTATGAACTGACTGTGTGTTAATGTGAATCTGTTTTTTTTTTTTTTTTTTATGACTCTTCATTAACATTAAACTGTTCAACAGAAATCAGAACATACGAAGTGAACGGCACCAGAATGAACCAGGACGTAGAAAAACAGCGAGTATTGATTTTTAATTAATGTGATTAACAGTTGAAGCTGATCACACAGGACGTGTTGAAGCCGCCAAAGGTCACAGACACAGGAAGCGTCTGCCAGCTGTTGCTAGGAAACTGCAAAAATCAATGCAACCAGTTATTGGGCTAAGTTAGCTGACGGCTAACTCAGCTAACTGGTGGAGAGAACGGCAGAATCACAACTTCATTATTTCCTCTTTCTGTCTTAACCTGAATATAAAACTGTATCTGTCTGGATGTTTGTTCTGTTATGAAAAACTGTAAAATCAGACTCTGACGACGAACTTTTATTTTGTTTCCTGTGTGTAGGTTCATCAATGACACGTGTGTTGTGTGTGAGAGATTGTGCAACATTTTTTGGAAGAAATAAAATCCTGACACGTGATGAAAAACATAAATCAACAAGCATCACGTCTGGAAAAGACAACACGAGGTTCATCAAAAACATGAGAGGCTGCGGGGTGAGCTAACATGCTAACATGCTTGTATGCTAATATGCTAATATGCTAATATGCTAATATGCTAACATTATCACAATGACAACAGCGCAGCTCACAAATTATAAAAACAAATAATAAATACAACCAACCAGGAAAACGTACAACAATAAAAGTTAAAGTTTCTTGTTCATTATCACATTAACTCCTCGTTTTAAATGATTGAAACTCACCGTGGCTCCATCGTACCATCAGACAAGGAGTCAGATCATGTGTTGTAAAGGTTGTGTTCAGGTGTTAACATTGTGCTTTGTGGGGACATTTTTCTTTTTCTGATCAGGGACCTGGTTTTGATGTTAAGTCAGAATCGAGGTTAGAGGCTTAGGAACGACCAGGGTCCCCACTAATACAGGAAGACAAGAATGCGTGACGTGTGTGTGTGTGTGTGTGTGTTTATGGTGTGACTGTGGCTCAATTCAAATGAAATACATCCCTGCTGTCAGAGAACTGAATCAATACACCTCCTCCTCCTCCTCCTCCTCTTCATCACCTGCCTCTCTCTCCTTTCCTTTTGTTCTCCTCACCCCCTCCTCCACCTCATTTTAACTGTGTTCTCCTCCTTCTTCTCCTCCTCTCTTCTCTTATCTCCTTCTTCTGTTCCTCCTCCTCCTCCTCCTCCTCCCTGCTGACGGTGACTCCTATGAGAGCAGTTTATCAGCACAACACAGTAATTACATCGACACAGAGGGAGAGAGAGGGATGCTCTGCAGTGTCAACACTGTCTCTCTATCTTTCACACACACACACACACACACACACAGAGAGACAAATTTGTGGTGTGTGTATTTGTGCATGTGTCAAGTTAAACTTTGTGTTGATGTGTGTGTTGAAGCGAATCTGTTTTGACCCAAACATCTATTTATCTCCGTCACTTCAGCACAAACACTCTCTCTCTCTGTGTGTGTGTGTGTGTGTGTGTGTGTGTGTGTGTGTGTGTGTGTGTGTGTGTGTGAGCATCCATCATATACAACACGTACGTGTTACTCTGCACACAGCTCAGTCTCTGTTATCTGTGCTCTTTGTGTTTCTCTCTGTTGGTCTTTTATTTTGTTTTTCTCTGCTGCTCTTTATTTATTTGAATTCTTTTTTCTGTCTTCATCAGTTTGTTGCTGTGAGAAGCAGAAATCTTCAGGAATCAATACAGTTTTACAGCAAAGTAGACAAGTTATGGATAAATAGATAGATGGATGGATGGATACATAGATGTATAGTTGTACATGGATACATGTATCTCTCTTCTCTGAGAAATTAATCATGAAACACGTTTCCCGGTGCACTGATCTCCCCCTGGTGGATGGTCGTAGACAGGACATAAGCCCCGCCCCCCTCCTTGTTAACAGACGGTCCAAACTGAAACATCGACGTCCACGTCAGATAATTGTTTCTGTATCTAAGATATTTTGGCTTTTTCCCAATAAATCTTTAAATTGTACCAGTAACAACAATGAGCGTCAGTTCTGATCAGACCAGAAACCACCTCAGCTGCATCCTCAGGGGGTCTGAGCTCATCCTCCTCGGTGAAACTCTGATTGAATCAATATTTGTGTAATAACATACACTCACGTTAATTATCAACAGAACAACAGAAATATTCATCAGTGGCCTCAGATTCAGGAGCTTTATTCTCATCAGACACAGAGACGATGTCACACTTTTCACTTCTGACATTTTGAAATCAATTTTCTGCTTTCACAAGGCCTGAGGAGAGATGCTGTGTGCATGTGCGTGTGTAAGTGGGTGTGTGTGTGTGTGTGTGTGTGTGTGTGTGTGTGTGTGCATCAGGGGACACATTGTTGCTGGAGAACATAACGCATACTGTAATCTTCACACGCTGACAGTCTGAAAGCTTCAAAGCTTCAGCAATCAACAGCTCAGTGCACACTGTATAGAGGTCAAAGGTCACACACACAGTCACACACACACACACACACACACACACACACACACATTGCTTACCCCCACTATTATTCTCAGAAATAGGACATAAAATGGAGTCCTCTCCGTCTCTGTGGAACAAACACTAGATAAACAAATAAATATGAACGATGACATGAAGATGGAGCCAAAACATTTGGAAGAAGGTGGAGACACGTCGGTCGACCATTCAGCGTCTCTGTACGACGTCAGTTTGACACAAAGACAGTTGTTATTTTCACTTCCTGTCTTTGTGCCTGTGAATATTTTTCAAATATTATTTTCCGTCATGTTGAATATTTTTTTAGTTTTCTAGTGAAGCGTTTCTTTAATTCACGTCAGAAAATAACACTTCCCTATGAGCTCATAATGAGAAGTGAGTGAGTCGATGAGCTTTAAGGCTGAAAGGAGTAAATCTTGTTAATCGTCCACGTGGTGTCGGTGATCAATATTCCCACAGAGTCTCTGGGAGGTGGAGACGAGAGATTGTTACAGGAAAATAAAATAAAAGACGTGAATGTGAGTGTTTTATTGTGGCAGGACAACTTTGTAAATCATGAGCAAACAGCAAAGAAAAGAGAAGGAAAACATCCTGGTTGACTTTTATGTCTTTAAGGTTTTAACTGATCAGCTGTAATTTGTGTCTCACACACTCGTTTGCTGAAACCTGCAGCAGTGACGAAGAGCTGATGTGTTTTTAATAGTTTCAGAGACGTTGGAGCTTCAGAAGAATGAGATTTATCACGACACACTCAACGGGATCAGAGCGTAATTCTTCATATCAGCAGCCAGTTCTGCCTCCACAGTCTGATCATTCACCTGTGAAGAGACACAAACAGGAAACAAACAGGAAACAAACAGGAAACAGTGTCGACTGGTGGTTCAACCTGAGATCAGCGAGTCCGTGATGAAACAACGTCACCATGTCAACAGATCAATGAGGATTAGATGATGACATAATATTCTGAAGGGAGGTCTACTCCACCACCTCCACCCACATCACATCACAACACAACACAACAACAACAACATCACCACAGTAAGACCCTGTTGCTGTGTGATATTTACTAGTAGAAGCTGTTGTCACATCATCACTGGTCAAGATTCAAGATTAATTTATTCTGTCCTGAAGGAAATTTGTCTTGTACATGTACACGAGCTGCCACATAACACACAACACAAAACATCATAGAAAACACTGACAGTACAGACCTGAAGTGCAGTCATAGAGTATATACATAAGGTGCATACCTACATACACACAAACATACATACAGTCATAAAGTGCATTTGTCCATCCTTACATACATACATACACAGTATTACGGAGCACAAATCCTCTATTAACAGGCTGAGTTCAACAGAGTAACAGTTAGTGGGATAAGTGAAAATTTGTACCTGTTTAAAAACCTTTATTTATTTTGTACTGGGACTGTAACGTCTGCCAGAGGGTAGCAGTTCATATTCTGAGTGTAAGACATGGGAGAGGTCCTCAGTTATTTTCTTGGCTTGTTTAAGTAAAGTCTCCTTGAATGTTACTTGGACAGTGGGGTGCTCCCTCACCCCACCACCGTTAACACAGAGTGGGTTAGTCTGTTGTTTGGGACGTTGTCTTTGTGATGTCAGGTGATATTGTAACGACTCAGTAGTGAATATTAATAGATTATAAACCATTTATACTCAATTACAAGTAAAACTACAAAGGTAAATAAATACTCAAAAAGTGTAAGTAACCCACTTGTACTTGATTACAGTAATTTGTGTAGATGTAATTGTTACTTCCACCACTACTGTTGTGATCCTGTAGAATTGTGACTCTGGTTTTCTAGTGATGTGATTGGTCAGTCGTTAGGTTTTGATCTGTAGTGATTCACCACCAGCTTGTCAACAAGTGGTGTAGTACAGTTACTGCGTTTGTTAACATTTTAAACATTAAAAGGTCTGAAAACATCAGTTCCTGGTTTTCTCTGCGCAGCTGGAGTTTGAAGACCTCTGCTGCCCCCGTGTGTCTGAAAATAGTTACTGCACTGGTCAAACTTAAATGGGTTTACTACTTCAGTCAAAGTTAATACGGTAAAGCTGCAAATAACAACCCGGGCGTTGACACCGCACAGCGCGTGAGCGGCACGTGAGTGCAAGTCACACCAAATGTCTGCAGACGCAGGCGCATCAGCTGTCGGTCTGGTCTTTAAATGCACGTGGCCCAATGTAGCCCCAAGTGCGCATAGACCGGTGTATGTCCTAGACTTCTGGTGTGAGCGGAACCGGAGTGAGACGCTCCGGTTCCGCTCCGGTCTTTGGATAAAACCTGCGCTGCGCTTGACTATATTTTACACGCTCTGGCCTTTATTTGAGACCAGCGTTTGTTGCTCAAATGTGTTGCTGCCGCCGGCTAATAAAAGAGACCCGCGTCTATTCGCCTCTCGGCAGTAGTCTGCAGCTTTACTCTGATGTCCTGAAACAGGTTTTAACACGTCACAGTCCACTTCCTATAAAAGTTTTACTTAGCTCCTCCCACTGGACGTAATATACGCAAATAAAATACAAATTGTTGATTAACTCTTCAAATATTCAATTCAATTAGACAGATGTTCAACTACATCATCTCTCAAGTCATTTAAAATTTAAAATAATAAAACAAACATAAGAAACAATCCTCACGTGACGAACTAAAGGCGGGAAGTAGTTGTATGAAAACCTGGAAATGATTGCGCTTCGGTTTTGGCAAAATGTCTGGTGACAGGGTGACCACGTGCTGACGTCGTGTGAGGTGAGTGATCTCACATGTCTGATGTTTGTAGAAATGACGCAGCGGTGAGGTGTGCACCTTTACAGGTGATCCGACCTGATGCGGAAGAGTAATGAGACTGATGAAGATGGTGAAATGATGTGGAGTGTTTGTGTCTTTAGGTGCGCGCGCATCGGGGCCGTGCGCTATGCGCCACAGCCGCTCGACCTCGTGACGTTTTACCAGATCATTTCACTCATGTAGGAATCTTCTTCAAACTACATCGGACCAGTACCATACAGCCTGAACTTCTGTTTTTTTAACCTGCACGTTCGCACTTTCTCCACCGGGGGGCAGCACCACACAGACAGCTGCAGGTTCCTGCGTGTAGCGTTCAGTGTTCAGGGTGTTTACTGTCTGAGGTGAGTGGAGGCAGAGGGACACAGATGATTGGTCGGGAGCTCGGAGCAGAGCCTGAAGCAGCCAATCAGCGTCACCATTTAGACACAGTTAATAACTGTTTTGTTGCATCATTTCCTCTTTCCACCTTCCTCTTGATCTCCCGCTTCCTTCTGCATTTCTTATAGTTTTCACTTCTTTTGTCTTTACCTCTTTGCTCGTCAGTACAAACTGATGCAGCTTCATCCAGTCGTTGCATGGGAATGTCTGAAAAGTGAGGAAAAACAAAACTGGTCTCCACATTTTCTTAAATGTTTGAATCAACAGATCATAATCATTTTTCCTTCATTGCTGCAGAAAAACTTATGTCACCAGTGTTTGTCCTGCTCACCTGCTGTTCTCTGTGCAGCCACCAGATGTCCTCACACTTTCCTTCATCTGTTCTCAGTCTCTGATGTCTAAATCTTAAATATCATCTCCTCTGTTAAAACCTCAGAACTGCTCCTGGTGTGTGGCTGCGTCCTACTTCCTGTTGCCTCAAACAAACCGTGATGTTTTAATCCGATCAGGTTTTAATGTTCTACATCTCTTGGACTTTGATCTTAAAATCCTGTGACCTGTTTCTCCTGTAATCTCTTCCCACCGACATATCAGCGGTTCAGGTCTCACAGTTTAGACTTTGCTTCCATTCACCCAAATGTTGAAGGATCTGATACAGATCAGATCTGGTCTCAGTGGTCGTCTTTTTGGACAAGGGATCGTTCCAGGATCGACTCCCAAACTGAAACATACATTCATATTGACTCTTTTCAGTTATTTTCTGTCTTTTTGCTGCAGTTTCACATCTCTAGAGACATGTAAAATTGTTAGTGTATTTTACATTTTTTATATACTTTTTAAAGCCTTTAAAGATCCCATGTGCAGAAGTTTGGGAGATTTGTCAGCAGGAACTGAATATGATATAATCACAATTCTCATGTTTTATTAGTCTTGATTGTGAATGGTAGGAAGTAATCAGTTGGCTGCAATGTCACTGCTAGATGCCACAGTCATCGCTTGTTTGTCATCACGTTGCATCTTTTGCTAGTTGTGTAACTTTCCAGGAAGAATTTGTTAATAAGCTTTTTAAACTAGTGACTGTAAACAAAGCTGGCTGACAGGCAACCCCTTCCTCCCACTGTACAACAGTCAAAATATCTCTAAGATGAGACATTTCCATCTTATGCTTGTGTTATTTGAATTCACAGTTTGTGCAGAAGTGATCAGGAAGTGGCACCGTGGTACCAAGTCTCACCCTCGTTCGCCCTCACTGACCAATCACAACTCTTTTGTCTTGTGTCCATCGTGACGTCTCAGCCTGTTTTTATAACATCAGATAACAGTGTGATAAAAACAACATAACCGAACCGAAACATTTATCTGATGTGGTCTTGTTGGTTAATGTCCCTGCATCCAGCCACTAGGGGGCGATACACATGTTGTAGCTTCATTTTTGGAGCATCGTCATGTTAAGCGTCTTTTATAAACAGTCTGATGATTCAAACAAATGTTTCTGGTCCGTGGGCAGCAGAGTGTGCAGATGAAGGTGTGATCTGCTTCTGTATGAACTGAAGTCTTAATTGTCTGAAGTTCTCTTAATTTTAACCTGAATTTATCAGAATTAAGTCATGCGACTTCTACACAACTGGCAAATCATGGTGTGATGAAGGAACATAAACATATTAACAGTCATGTCAAAGGATTCATTTCTTTAAAAACATCACGTTTGTTTGTTGAAATGAAGGAAAATGTGAAGAGGAACAGAGAGCAGCACTCGACACCTGCTGTATATCTGCTGTACGTTCTCCTTGGACGTGGAGTGTGATCACGCTCCCACACAGCTCACAGCTCTGCAGCCCACACACACCGAGCAGAGTTCAGAGGTGGATCTGCATTAGCAAACAGCACGGGAGTGACGGCCCAACACTGCTGGATCTGCTGACAGGGAGGGCAGCGGAGGGCACCTCGGCCCCCACACACACACACACACACACACACACACACACACACACACACACACACACACAGATCACACTCGGAACCATGTTGACATGTATAGGTGCATGAGGAGGAAGATCACAGCAGCTACACAACTTTACAGCAGCAGAAATCATCTGCTCGCTTAAAACTCACATCTTGAGTCTTGTGCAGTTTATAGATTTGAGGTTGTTGTGGTGAAATGATCCAGAGTCTTAATAGAAGGTTACAGATGAAACTTAGTCACGTCTGCTGCTGTTGTGTTGACTATTTGTTGTGTTTATTTTTGTCGTGATGTTCCACAGCTCTTTGTACTTTCAGAGGACAGGATGTGATGTTTGTGTTCACAGTTTCTCTGTTTCATGAAACAACGAAAAGGAGAAATTACAGCTGACGGTACAGCATACGGTCAAACGTCCAAAACACAAATCTGTTTCCTGTTTTCACTTATTCATTTTAATTTATTCTGAAAATCCTGACAGAAGTTTTGTTTTATATCTTTTTTGTAAGTGATTCTTCTAAAAGTGTTCATCCATTCATGGTAATTCATGGTTCCCATTGAATGTTTGGACGGCTGTTATTTATTTATTCATGCAAGTATTTTAATTTGAAAGGTCAGTGGCTGCTAACCAGCGAGTCCCAGCTGCAGCATCACGTCTTCTCCTGCAGGTGACGATTGGTAGTTCAGAACCAGGACTCCAGTCTCCAGCTAACAGCCTGTTTTTGGCTGTTGAGCAGAGACTGAAAGTTTTATCCTGCTGTCAAACATCATTTACTTGACTCTACTCAGTTTCTGGTGTTTCCACTTGGTTCTAGTTCCTGGTTCCAGCTACTGTTTTAGCTCCTACTCTGTGGAGGAACCAATGGAGCTGAGTCGATACTAAAACATGACGTGAACAGACGCCGGCCACTGATTGGTCAGAGGGAGTGTCTTCACAAGCTGCCACCAGACACCAGTTGAGTTGAGAGAGCGTCAACAAAATAATCAAGCTCCATTTTTAAACAGGACAAGAGTGATAGCCATCGTCGTAGCTACCTGGTCGTAAGCTAACCCAGCAACAAGTACAGCATCTCCTCCATGTCCATTAATGTTTACTGATGTTTTAGTGTCGTGACGTCGCAGCAGTTTGACTCCACTCACCACATTCACGTGGAGGAGGAACCAAACTGTGATGGAAACAACGTGTCTGCTACCAGACTGAGTAGAGTCCAGTAGAGTCCAGTAGAGTAGAGACACAAATGTTTAGTGAAAAAACACAGTCTCCTTTCTGTCTACTGACTTTCACTTCATATTTAACATTTATTATGAGACTATCGCCAAATTTGTCATCTAACCCTCTGAAATTTATGTATGAGATGGAAATGATAAGCACATACACTGGTTGAATAAATTACTTTACACTGGAAGCAGTGGAAGCATTAATTAAACTGTATCACTATTTCATAAGATACTACACACGCTCAGGTGACAGTTGCCCACACGTGAACACTGAGCTTGACTACAATCCACACACACACACACACACACACACACATACATACATTTAAATTAGTAGGAGGTAAAATCACAGTGTGGATGCTCCTTTTCTGTGCCTTCAAGTCCCTGCAGACAAACGTGTACACATGCAAACATATTACACACCTACACATGCAGCAATACGCTATAAATCATGGTAATACAAAACACACACACACACCTCATCCTCCCACTAATCGCTTTAACTAATTATACTTTGCTGAACTCTGCTGTTATAAATACATGCAGAGGAGGACACAGCACAGAGCTGCTGAAAGTAATGATGATGATGATGAGAGTTGATCTTCTTCATGTCGGACAGATTAGCAGCGTGTGATGAAGCTGCTTTCATTCAAGAGGCTGTTTTTTTGTTTGATGGTGATTCAGTTCTAGAAAAGAGTCGGTGATGTTCAGAGTCGCTTCCTTTGTCTGTCACATGGTTTCTGATCTGTTACTGATCTGTCTTCAGTCTCCTGGTTCTGGTCCTGGTTTCAGAGCAGTGCTGTCGACTCGCACCACAAAACAGAAACACATGAAACCAGGAATTAAAAATTAGTGCCGAAATAAAACGTGTCTTAAAAGACGATTATCAGACACTTGTTGTTGCCCGGTTTCCAATCTGGACCAAGCACAGTCCTGGAGCTCAGGTATAAGAGGTAGACCTGTTAATGAAGAGGCTAAAACCTGGACACTAGTTGACCCATTAAGACCTGAAGACCTTGAAATAGATATATGACTTTATTGATCTCTTTGGGAGGTTCCCACAGGGAAATTGAATTGAAATGTATTTTTAAAATCATAGCATCTTATATAAACTACTTTCTAAAACCTGAAGCCCAATGAAATATTCACTAAATCTGCAAATCTGCTAGAACATCTGTCAGTGTCTCAGTTGTTTCCTTCCTGGTTCCTCCAGTCTTCATGTGCAAAAACACTGAACCCTAAATTTGTCCCCGATGCCTGTTTCTTCAGTGTGTATTTTGATTGGTCGACTGCAGCATGATTGTTGGAAAAGATTCTAAACCTCATCGTACTTTGGATAAAAGCATAACTGTGTAATGTGAATGTTGGAGAGAGACCGTCGACTCAAACCTGATGTGATTGTTACATCACATGAACCTCGTCCCTTTAACTCTGTTTCCACTGTGAACTTTCTGCTGCAGCTGAAGTTTAATATGAAACATTAACATGCTAACTCTGAGCATGCTAACTCACCTGACCTGATTCGGTTTGCATCAGGTGTCTGTCGACCCACAGGTACAACCACTCAACATATTACACGTCGTGTGAGGAAGGCTGCTCAGTCTTTGAGTTTGATTTCTTACTTTGAAAAGTTTTATCTCTGTTGAAGCTTTTCAGGTTGGAAACATTTCAACATCAATAAAAGTGCATCTGGTTGTAATGGCTGCCTGTTAGATATTATCGATTCTGTGGAGAAATCTTCTCTTTCTAATCAGTTTCTACAGAGAGAGAGAGTGGGAGGGAGTCAGAGAAGAGAACAGAGAGCGAGAGAGGAGGAGGAGGGTTATGAAAAGAAAAAGATCCAAAAATAGAAGTTAGAAAAGCAAAATTACAGAGACTGTAACATCAGTGAGGTGAGCAGCCTTTTCCCAAACCACCACCGTCGCTTCAGTGTTTTCACGATCACGTTCAGTTAAAGTGAGGACACAGATCCAGATCCAGATCTGATCCAGATCTGATTCAGATCTGACTCAGAAAGATCAACATGTCTGCGCTCATCAAAGATCCTTTCTACTATTAAAGATGTTCTCTCACATTATTGTCACATGATTTAATTCACACACATTCCTTTTTCTTTATCGGCTCCAAAATGGCGGTCACGTGGATTCTAGTTTCCCGGTGCGTCGTCATCTCTGTGCGTCGAGATTCTGGCAAACGTCAGAGAAGAAACTGGAGCAGTCGGCCTCCTCTTCTTTTCTCACTTTCCTCCTTTCATCACCCTTTAATTCTCCTCCCCCCTCCTCCGTCCCTTTCCATTCCCCAGCTTTTTTCTCTTTTCCTTCCCCTTTATATCTGCTGCACTTGTGCTAGTTGTAGATAACCTCAATTCATACCAATGAGAGGAAGCAGAGACAGAAAAGTGGTGAGAGGAGGTGAAAAAAGCGGGAGGAGGAAGAGGGGAAAAGGAGAAAAAAAAGAAGGAAATCAGAGGATATTAAGGTAAAGGAGGGAAAGATGAGGAGGTGAGACGAAAGAGGGAGGAAAAGAGAGAGAGAAGGATGAAAAAGAGGACAAAAAGGTGGAGGGAGGAAGAGCAGCAGGTGGAGAAAGATGAAGATGGAGGGAAAGTGTTAGCAGGGAGGGAAGAAAACCAGGGAGGAGAGAGGAGGAGGAAGAGAAGCAGAAGGTGAGATGACAGGAGGAGGAGGAGGCTGCACCTGCAGCAGCAGAGCAGCCTGCAGGATGCTGATGAACAAAGCCTTCAGAGAGTGGAGAAAAACAAAGAGCGCTCACTCTGCTGCTGATTCAAGCTTCCTCTCACAGCTTTGATCATAATGTTCAGCACCATCATGTCACTGTCAAGACCGACCAGAGAGAGAGGACAGCTTGATTTGTCTGAGTTCACAGATGAAAGTTGTGGTGTTTTTAAACGTTTTGTTGTAATAAAGTTGCAGGAGCAAGTTAATGTTCTGACAATGTTACAAACAGTCTAAGTCTAAAGTCTTTGTTATTCTACTTCACCAGGTAATGAAGAGTGAAGGTATAAACCAGTGTCAGTGACGTGTCTGGTCTGACGTCCTCCCTGTGTTTCTAACATTCTCCGTCTGTTTCTCTCTGACAAAGTGTTTGTCAATAGACGACTTCCTCTTGTTGCTCCACAACAATATAAAATAGTTTCCTCCTCTGTGGTGATTCTGCCCGAATACTGTTTCTCTTGGTCCTTAGTAGTGATGTTGAAGGTAAATGTGAGACTTTTTTTTTTTTTATCTCACGTTCCTGCGTCTTCTAAAAGAAACAAGGACGTGATTCACTGACGTATGAATCAATCTTTACCTGGTAACCATGACAACGATGATGGTGATGATGATAATTACTCACAGTTGCAAGGTTGCACAGAATTCATGAAGATTGGTTGAATTTGTGTCAGTAGTTGTGATCACGTTGCGTGAAATCACAAGCATCGCCCCCTGGTGGCTGCACCACGCCCTGTAAGCCCCGCCCACTCTATAGCAGACTGGACATGGTCCAAACTAAAGCAAGTCCACTCAGATAAATACAATAAAATACAAATATAATTGCAACAACAACCTCCTATCAGCAGCTCTCCTTCATTAACCATCTTTACAGTCACTAGCTGTTACCATGTGGTCTAATGGAGTAAAGACATAAATGTTTATATTTACCCTGCAATATTTAGACTGGTTAACAAACAGCTACAAATGCTAAGTCTGGCTAATTAATGATGGCAAAACTTACATCGTCTTTAATCTGTGTGTAACAGGTCACTGAGCTCTCTCTCTCTGTTAAACACGTGAATTAATCTATTGATAGCGGTTCAACTCAGCGAGGTGCACAGCAGCTGCGGCAGAGTGATCGCTCCTGTCGGGCGGAGAGGATCTTTGTAGTCGTCTGCGGCCACAGCTCCCAGCAGCAGCGGCGGCACAACCGGAGTGTGATGGGATTATTATCATCAGAGCAGAAGACACGAGACAGGGCCGCGAGTACAGGTGAATCATCATCACCAACATCTTAGTATTATTGTTATTATCATTAATATTATTATTATAATTATTATTATTGTTATTATCATTAATATTATTATTATTATTAGGCTCGTGGTTTTGTTGGTGCACGACAACAGCCCTGTGTGTGTGCGCGCGCGTGCGTGCGTGTGTATGTGTGTGTGACAGATCAAGTGACAGAGCTCAGATTAATTTTTAATGCGCAAAAAACCGTCTTCAGTTTTTCCCGTGATGCTCGCGCTCGTCGTCGTGTCGTCCGTCGGTTTTCCTGTCACACACACACTTACATTTACACTTACATGCGCGCGCGCCGAAACAGCGCGAGAGCGAAGAAACCTGAAATGTTCTCGTGATGACGTCCCTGCAGACGCTTGATGAAACCCTGATGTGATCCTGTTATTTCTGCAGCAGCTTTCAACCGTGAGTCATGATCTCCTCACTGACTGACATCTGCTGTCACATATAATATATCATTTATGTATCAGCTGAGGCGGTGGTGTGAACATTTTAAATCTGTCTCCTGCTGACTGTCTGTGGATGTCATGTGTTGCCTTTTCCCGAGTGAAACCGTCCACTAGGGGGCGAACCCACCAAAACACCACATCACAGTCATCCCGTGAAGAATCTCAATTCTTCAAACATGTTTTTCTGAACTCATGTGGTCGCGTGATCACTGACAGAATTCTGCGTCATCACATCGCAAACATCACCTGGACAGCAATGAATATATTTGACTATTAGTGTGTTTACATGCACACTTTTTTCCTCAATCAGATTGAACATTGGACAAGAGCCGTTCACGTGGCCCCAATTAAAGTGACCCATAGTCACGTTTCCACCAAGTAAGTTTTTGGTAACGTTTAGGGCCCAGGAACTTTTCAGAAACATCGTCTCACTCGGTACTTGTAACGTCTGTGTCTCCACCGGTCAGACCCGATCAGTGACACGATGAGGGACGTCTTCTCTGCGATAGCTTCATGGCGTTACTGCAGACCTGTGTGTGTGAGAGAGGAACCATCCGTTTGTTTCTAACGTTGTGTTTCGTGTTAGAAAAAATAAAGAAATTTGTATCAGTGTTGATTATGTAGCAGCCACATATTGATCATTAAAGATAAAAACCTGTGATCATTTTTGTAAGGATTTCAACTGTGTTGCTTCATTCGCTTCTTCAGTTCTATGTATAGAAACTATTTATTGATACGTTTCTGCTGCTGGGATTTAAAAACGGTGATTCTTTGTTGACTGCGTCATGAACCACCTTGAGTTACAACCAATCAAGAACTTTTTGGGGCCTAAAGGTTCTTGAGTTTTGCCTCCCAGGATCTGTTCCTCTGGTGGAGACGCACCAACGGCCGAGTTCCTGTAATATTACCTGGAGGCTCCTGCAGTTGAGGTTCCTGCAGCCGTACATGTTCCATCACCGTCAGAACTGTAGGGGGCAGTCATTTCTTTCCGTTAGACATCGCTATGCTGTTGACTTCCTCATGGGCACTCACGCATGTCATTAAGCACTACCCCCACATACAGCACATGTGCAGTAACAAGACATGTGCTCCAACAATCTGATTGCATGTTAACATGCATATATTTTCCCATTCCATATCCGATTTGATGCCCTGGATACATGAGGTATTTTGAATCCGATTCAGCCTGTGATTGGATTAAAGCAGCGCATGAAAACATACTCTATGACGCATCCAGCTGTTGTTGTCTGTTTTTATTCTGAAAATGCTAACAGGAAGTTGTGATTCGTATCTCTTGGATGGTTGTTTGCTGTAGTTCTCGTCCTCGTGCTTCTTCTTCTTAACCTATAAGGTTGTTTAGTTCATATGGAGACTGAACATTTGTTTATCAGCTGCTACAAGGAAGAATTTTAATTTGAAAGCTGCTGACCAGCTCGCCCCGTTTCGTCCTGCAAGTAGTGACGGTCGTTTATGCTACAACAACAGACAGGTTAGCAAAAACTGAACGTTTTTCCTGCTGTTACTAAGTTTATCAATAAATGACTTGGGATCAGATCAGACTCACTCAGACCTGATCCAGGACAGGACAGCAGTGGATCAGGATCAGAACATCCTGGTAGCAGGCGTCTATAGTGTGTCACAATAATCAGTAGCCTGTGTCCATTTATTTGATTTACTTAAGACTAACAATCATCTCATTCTGTGGTAAAAAACTAATGTCATCACTGTTGGTCACATATTAATTCATTCACTGCTTTAAGACTTGTTTCATATAAATGAAAACACTTAAAATAAATTAATGAATCGTATCCAACACAACGTCTTTATCAGTGTTGTTATAAAATCCTGTGACTCCTCAGGCATCGATGTTGTGTTTGGTGCCAGAGAATCTCTGACCTCGTGTTCATCTCAATTAAAGTTTTATTCTAATAAGTGTCATCCAGTGAAGCGTGCAGATTTTAGATGATCACTAACAACAACATGGGATCATATTAACATGATTTAACAACGTTAAAATACACATGTAGCAGCTGCACTTTATCTAATAACATCCAGAACTGATCACGTCACTTCTGTGACAGTATGAGGATGTTTAATGAGTCAGAGTCTGGGTCAGAGCTTCTAAAAGAAAAGGGTCAGATTAGATTCAACACAAGTCAGAAAAATTAATACGAGCAACAGAACTCATGAACCGCCATGTTGGGTCTCCTAGGAAACCAGAGAAGCTGCTCTTTCTATTAATAGTGAGCGTAGCATTAGCCTGAGCTAACAGCTGAATGTTGGCCTCACAGCAAACACACACAAACTTTGTTGAATCAGAATCAGGTGTTTATGTCTCAGGGAATCAGCTGATGTTGTTTCATGAGTTTACCCTGTTTTCATGTTGTAGATGGATCCACAGCAAGTCTCTGAGCGAACATGGCTGCTACGTTGGCACAGACACCCCAGTTCAGTCCTTTCGTTTTCACAGTTTTCTCCATCTCTGTTTAATTATTTAACCACAGACATTACCAGTTTGTGTGATTTTCAGTATAAAGTTGCTACGATGTTGAGTTCACCATTTTTTTGTTTGTTTTTTTTTGTTTTGAAATCAAAGCAGTGTGGGATGATTTTGTTGGCGCTGTCTGATGACATCAAGACCTGTGGGCCAATCAGCTCACAGAGACTCGTGCACTGAAGTTTAGAATGTAAACCAGGTTAATTTCTGTTGCAGTAATTTAAGATGCTTATCGTTATTTGTTATTGGGGAAAATAATAAAATTTGAATTTGAATTCAACGGTAGTCCTTTGTGAAATAGCAGGTGCGCTAATGCTAACAGCTGGAGTCCAGTATCAGATCCAGAAGTTCAGGTCTTATGTTGGAAGTCGTATTGTGTGACTCTGAGTCTGTTTGCTTCATCAGACACAAAGTTGTTTGAATCTTTGCCTTAACTTTGTGTGTGATTGTACCATGTGAACTCAGTGTGACTGTTTTACTGGTCAGAATGATGTAGTTCGTAACATATGACCCGTTCGTACCTTTGTGCTGCCGGGACAGAGCTGCAGATATTTCTACTCAGGAGCTGGTGGAGAACAAACACAGAGCAAACAGAGACAAGACACAAACATTGATTTGAACATCACTGCTGCTGAAAGGTTCAGGTCATGTATTTATCTGATAACATTTGGTTTCAGGCTACGTACACACATTGCCGGGTATTTCTAAAAACTCATTTTTCTAATGTGTTTTGGCCTTTTGTCCACATGTAAACATTGTTTTCAGTCACTGAAAATTAGGTTGATAACTTAATAGTGTGCCACAGGAAATACACTGACATCAGGTGCGTGACCTTTGTTTCTATTGAGGATGAACTCTGTCAGAGCAGTGCTAGCCGTTATGCTTCTTCAAGCTCTTTTTGTTTGTTTGCACTTAACTACATTGAGGAGCAAATGATAAGGAGAAGCTCTGAGGAGGAACCATGTTTTTCTTCAGCTTTCAAAACAAAGAGCGAGACCGTTATCCCGTCAATGTGGACGCTGCAGGTTCTGGAGCAGATGAACTTCTGAACGGTGGAGAAAAGCGTGCAGAAGAACAACTGGAGAATCTTCATATGTCACGATCATCACTTCTGTCCCTCTCAGAGTTACTTCAGCTGTTTATTGAAGGGCAGACCACTATGATGCCATCTGATTAGCTGGGATGACTCTATACAGTGCCTAACAGCCTATTTATCTGGGTTTGTGTGTGTGGAGATAGTTATTTTCAAAAACAGTGGAAATTTTGACGTTTTTACGTTTTTAAAAAGACCCAACTCCATGTGGTCGTAGCCTCAGTCCAACAGGGTAACGCCTCAGGTGGAGGCTACAACAGTTGGAACCACAGTTGGACATATCCCAAAATTCATTGCAGCAGCAGGTGACATTTACAATGTGGATGTGCAGATAAAGCTAAAGGCCACATGACTACAGTAGCACCAGGAGCAGTGGAGGATGTTTTTTAAATGGACTGAATTAGAATTTATCTACAACACGTAAAATGGAGCCGAATTCTTTCTGGAACGGATGCAAACTTTTACGACATAAGTAGCATGCAACATAAATATGTAAAGGAGACCGCGGACCAGTCCACGTTGACACCGGCCAGACCTGTGAAGGACGCAGCCACTTGAATGAGGACACAGCAACAGTCAGAGTAGAAGTTACGTTCTGTGTTGTTTGCTCAAAGTCGTTACGTTTGTGTAACATTGAACAAGCATGGAGACACTTTCACTCGCAGCATCAAGACTTGTCACCACTCTGGAGGAATCTCTGTAATATAACTGAAATATTCAGGACCCCCCTCTCCTCCCCTCCACCTCCTCCTGCATCCACGTCCTCTGTCATATCTGTGCGGTGAAACCAGCAGCAACGTGATTCCTGCGTTTGTGGCTGCGTGACAACGTGCGTTCTCTCCTTTTCTGCTTCCTCCCGTTTCCACCTCCTCCTCCTCCATCCATCCATCCCTCCATCCAGGCAGCCCGTCTGGACTCGACACCTCCTCCCTCCTTATTCCTCCTCCTCTCTCTCTATACAGCAGCATAGCGGAGCAGGAAAAAAACTAATATTTCACCAGTGATAATAACCAAAGCAGCGAACGTTCACACGCAGAGAGAGAGAGAGAGAGAGAGAGAGAGAGAGAGAGAGAGAGAGAGAGAGAGAGAGAGAGAGAGAGAGAGAGAGAGAGAGAGAGAGAGGGGGATCAGCAGCGCTGCAGCAGAGGATCGCTCGGCTGTCAGACGCAGAGGAATGATAATTAGAAAGAGATTGACTCGGCAACAAGAAGAAAAAGAGGAAGGAGGAGGAGGAGGAGGTGGAAGAGGGGAGGATCAGGGCCTGCAGCAGTGAGGCGAGCAGAGGAATACATGAAGGAGGAGAGGAGACAGAAGGAGCGACTGAGCTGATCATAATCTGAGCAACAAGAGGAAGAAGAGGAGGAGGAGAAACCGCCAGCAGCAGCAGTTGTTTTTCCGAGGAGAGATGATGGTGACAGCAGCGGCGGAGGAGGAGAGAGAGGGGTGAGTGAGGATCAATAATCCTCCTTCCTCCTCCTCTTCCTCCACCTTCATCCCTTCATCACCTCTGCAGGAGCTGAAACCTGTGAGCCTCCGTTGCTTCGTTTATCCATTATGCTTTTTTTCCTCTGGATGCTGCATCGTGTCGTCCGTGTGTGTGTGTGTTTGGTGTGTGGTGTGTGTGGTGTGTGTGGTGTGTGTGTGTGTGTGTGTGTGTGTGTGTGTGTGTGTGTGTGTGTGTGTGTGTGTGTGTGTGTGTGTGTGTCATGTAACTGACAGTGATACAGGCCATAAACATAAATGTGTGTGACTGTGATGTGTTCACATCTATGAAGTGTTTCATGTGTTCGTGTGTGTGTGTTCGTGTGTGTATTTGTGTGTGTGTGTGTGCGCTGTGAAAGTAGGCCGTGTGTGTATGTAATATGACTGTAAAATGATATAAAAGCTGATGAGACAACATTGCTGGTTGACACAGTGATGGAGAGTGAGAACTAACAGCATGAATTTAAAATCTCAGTCATTTAATTATGTTGAACAGTAAATGTCTGATTTCTTTGGAGTCATTTTCCCATGAAATGAGCTCGTTTTAAAGGGTCAGTTCAGTCAAATGACAAATGTTTCCCTCATGTTTTTAGTTGTTTCATGGAGTTAGTTTTTATAACTGATGAAAACGGAGCAGATCATTATTTTTTAACTGTGATGTTTGTCACCTGATGAGTCTCTGACAGTCGTTTAGCTCTGTGTTTGTTCTCCACCATGTTCTGGATCCGCTTGTTGAATCCGTTGGTTACAGATTCTGGTCTCAGACAGTTGTCTGCTACTCCTGAATTCCTGGATCAGGACTCTTGAGTTAGGGTTAGTCTTGTTGGCTGTTTAACAGGCTAACTTTAGCTGGAGACTCTGTGTGCTGGTTCTGATCGACTGTCGCCACCTGCAGGTTGAGATATGGAGCTGCAGCAGGGACAGAACGGGACAGGTATAGCTGGGCAGCAGCCACTGAACTTTCAAAATAAACTTCCTACATCTCAGTCCAAACTTTCAGACTAAGCAACAATCTGATTGGTTGAGACTGATCAACAGACAAACATCTGAAAGACACAAATCGTGACTTTGAGAATAAAATCGGAGTGAAATCAGGAAGCAGAGATTTGAGCGTTGGACCTTTAACCTCCAGCTGAAGTGATAGACTTTGTGTTTGTGGCAACAATATTCACACCTGATCATTGTGATTTTACACAAACTTCTGAGACCTGATCTTTCGGCCAGATCGCCCCCTGCTGGACCGTCTGCACCAGTGTCACTGTGCAGCAGTGTGAAGTAGCAGCGTCTCTTGGCTCTAAACAAACAGCTTTTAATGCTAATGTTGCTCACGTTGATGTAGCACCTTTGATGCGATTAGAATCCAGATCAGTTTCCTCACGGCCTTTGTGTCATATATCTTATAAATATAATCATCAGATGTGATGATGACTGAAGCCACAGGGAAAAACTTCAATCCAGAGCTGAGAGAGAGATGGTGGTCAGTTAGTGAGTCATGAATAATTGAATGTGCTTAATGGGAAGAGATATAAAACCTGAAACTGTTTGGCCACTTTGCAATAGAGACCAAAGAGCTAACCATTTCCTTTTGTGTGTGTGTGTGTGTGTGTGTGTGTGTGTGTTCGTTCGTTCCCAGTTGTGTTTCAGTATCTACAGTTTAAACTTGTCCTAAAGCAGCTCAGTAATGACTGAATTTTGTAAATTATATTTAAAAAAAAAAACTGTCTCTGGTTGTTTGAGTCTGAAGTCTCAGTAACCTGTCAATGACATAATACAAGTAGCTAAAGATCTGGTGAGTCTTGACTTCAGTGGTCATGGTAGGCGGCCATAACCTCTTGTCTTGTAAATAAAATGATGGTTGACGCTATTGGTGAGCGACCATCACAACCACCAATCTGCAGAGGTTCTGCGGCAAGGAAGAGGTAAATGAATGAATTCAGGAAACTGTGATATTGTGGGACGTTAGCTGTGAGAAGAGCTGGTGATGGTTTGATTGTAGCTATGAAGAGCAGGATGTGATACAAGAAACAACAGTAACATCAGCAATGCCTGGAATAAGGCATAAGATGGAATAAGACAACAAGGGCTAATGGTTCAAAAAGCAGCATTACCATTAGCATCGTTCTCCTGAAACTGCCCATTTTGACCTGACAGGATATTCATGTTAGCTGAGAGGCTGCTGTGGTTTGCAGTGATAACAGATGTTGTGGTGTTTGTGAAGACAAACATTATTTAAACTGTTTTATGGATATTAGAGATCATCTGATATCTGTCTTCTTCTTGTTCTGACATCAGCAGCTAATGGTTGTATTCAGACTCTGGTTGGCAGATCCTGGTCTAGTTTAACACAGAAACAGTTCATGGTAACTTCAGGCACAACCTGTTTACTCAACCAGTGTACTCCCCATAACCCCATAACCCTAACCAAGACCATGATCTGTTAACTAAAGTTTCTTTGTTGCCTTAACCTTACCACTGTTGTCTGTTGTCTGACTGTTGTCACTCTGCGTGTTCGTCATCCATCCCAACCAGCTCCTTCATTACCTCTGAACATAATCCACATAGAGATTACATTTCCTACCAACTGTACTTGCTGCTGCAGCAGTCTGACTGTATAGTTTAGGTCTGAAAACAACCCTTCACAGCTGCGTCAGTATCATTGATCGCTGTTGTCATTTTCTGTCACTGTTGTTGATGAATTCATGGAGGAAGATAATGTCCACATTTGTAATTCCACCCACTGGGCCCTGATTGGTCTCCAACTGGCTGAAACAAACAAGTGTGAGATTTGAGCAGTGATTCAGAGGTATGGGTGCTGTAGCCTGGGTCCATGTTTGCCATGAAAGTAAACAGATTTTAACTGGTAGTGATGGTTTGAGAGTGAAAATAGACGGAGAGAAAGAAACGCAAGGTAGTTAGAGAGACATGGACGAAGACAGACGAAGGATGGTGACAGAGTGTGGGAGGAGAGGCTGATGGCGTGTGATGATTTTTCTTGTTTCTGATGGCTTAGACAGAGCATGTCATTGGTATTTATGGGCTGAGAGACCTCACACTCCTGGCAACCACAGAGAAATAGAGAGGGAGAAAGTAAAACCAATGTGAAAGAAAGAAGGAAAGAAAGAAAGAAAGAAAGCAGTAGGAGAGCAAGATAGAGTAGAGAACCAGGTGAGAAAATCAAAATGCGAATGCTAAGGACTAGGAAGTGAATGAAAAAAGGCAGATAAAAGATGGATGTATTATGACTTGGTGTCATCTTCTCATCCACCCTTTCTTTCTTTTTCATGTGACGGTTGGATGACACGAAGAAGTATCTGGAAGTTCCATCCAACAGGACGATAATGACGTTGAGTCCCAAACACTTCGTGGTCTCTAGGGAGAAGACGAACGTCTGACATGAGAATTAACCTTGGCTCGTCACGTCCCCTGACAGAGCGACTGCAGGAAGACCGGCCGAGCCCTGCAGCTGAACCCATGGACCAGGAAGAGGTCAACAACCTGTCGTCTTCCATGTTTGTCCGAAGATGATCTTTGACGGACATCGCATTTTCAGTTCGCGGAGCTTTGTGTTAATTTCTTGGTGTTTTGATAGTGGAAGACGGTCTGAACTGAGCTGACTTAATTTTCCTGCTCAGAAGACTTTGATTTGGAAAATTACGACACAGGTTCTGGTCCCAGGATTTTAAATAAGGCTTTGCAGGGAAGCTGGAGGTTAGTCAACGTGTCTTGGAGTTCATACAAGTTGGGAGAAAAAGTAGCACTTTTACTATTCGTGTTGGACAATGTGCAGTCACTCAACAATGATGAAGCACTCTATGTTTGATCTGGAGGGACATATAAAGTCTCCATCAACTGGGCTCTTTGAGGCTCCATGTTGGAAACCAATGATTTGATCATCTGCATGGAGTGCAGAGAGTGGATACAACTGACTCACTGACAAACACAAACCCTAACAAACTATTGTGACTGTTGGGGGAGAAGACGACCTCCATCTCCTAGAAATTTGTTCTGTTTTCTAACCGTCATGGGTCTGAACCTCGGCAGGAACACCTGACTGGGCCGGGGAATGGTTGACGACTCAATGAACCTCGCTGTTCGGAGCCCGCGAGAACGAGGTCCATCTTAATCTTCAAATCAGCACTCGAAGAAGAAAAAGTCCTCTCCCCCCCACTTACCTCTGGTGGGGGGGAGGGTGAAGGGTAGTTTAGTTTCTAGGGTGTAGGGCTTAGAGCCTTCAGGTGTAGTTTTAGTTGTTATTTAGACATTAGGTTTTAGGTTGTAGACTAGACTTTAGGCAGCTCTCTATCTTTGTGTAGACGGTAGACCTAAGTAGGTGCAGCTTCTCAGTTGTGTTGAGATTTCCTCTCAGTTCGTTGTGCTAGTTTTAGCTTTATTCCTTTGGCTCATTCGCCTGTGTCACCACTCTGCTAGCCCCTTGGGTATCTAACACTCAGCGAGTTAGCCTCTGGCCTGCACCAGCTGCAGCTGTGACTCAGGCAGCATTTCACTGAGTGCAGAAGTTTAGTGTTTAGCCTGAAATACTCACCAACTGTTAACATATTCAGCTTCATTTAGGCTCATATATACAGTGTAAGTGAATGTGAAAGTTTACGTTAGCCTATGTGCTAACTCTCAGACCAGCTCGTCATGGATGCTAATCAAGGGCCGGGTCAGGGCAGTCCAGAAAGCCCTAACCGGGCAGTGGAATACCTTCTCGAACTCAACAACATCATCGAGAGCCAGCAGAAGCTTCTAGAAACCCAGCGGCGCCGAATCGAGGAGCTGGAAGTGCAACTGGACCGGCTGAGCCAGGAGAACAAGGACCTGCGTCTGGACCGGCAACCTGTCGCTCCACCTCCAGCTGCTCCACCCGAGCCTCCTATTCCTCCCCCTCCGCCGCCGCCTCCACCAACTCAGACCACGTCATCGTCCATATCTACCAAGAACCACCACCACCACCAGAACAGCCAACACCAAACTCCTCCCCAGCCTCCTTCCTCCATCCCCCTGCACCACAGCCACCACCACCACCACCAGCATCATCATCAGCAGCACCACCACCACTCCTCCACACACCACTCCTACAACAGCACCAACAGCACCAGTACAAGTGCCATCCCGGTTTCTGCTCCGACTTCAGCCCCGACCTCCATTTCCTTCCCGACTCAAATCCCAGTCCCGATCTCCTCCCCGGCTCCGGCTCCACCTCCGCCGCCTCCAATCCCGCCCAGGGATCAGCCACGGGCCCACAGCCGGCTGACCCGAGCGCCCTCCACCAGCACCGGCACCAACACCAACTTCGTGGAGAAGGAGAAGGAGAGACTGGAGCGCCTGCACAGAGCCAACGCCGCCAACAACCACCACGCCCACACCCTCCACCATCACAAATCGTAAGTTAGAGTTTAAGGTATTTTTACTACAAACAGAGCCAAAGGCGACACGAGTGGGTCTCAGAAGTGGGTTTATCTTCTAGATGCTGGCTGGAAACCAGCTTCAGGACCTTCTGGTAAAATATTGGAATTGGCTTTAAATCTTATTTTTTTAAAGTTGTTTTTATTTTCATTTTAATAAAACATAAAATTTTGCCACTTTGAAAACAGCATCAGAGTCGAGTTCTGTTCCACAGCAGCAACGTTTCCTATCAGTTCACTGACCTGCCGAGCTGCTGTGGAACATTAGTGTTAATATGTCTTTACTAAATTTCCAACCTCCATCTTGGCCGCTGGCCTGTTGTCCCACCGTCTTCTTTGCCAAAACTCGTGTTCATCTTTGACTCTGATTGCGACTAACGTTGCAGCTTCTCTCACGCAGGTTTTGTGCAAAAGCCTAAAACATGTGCTCACGTGCTAAATTCTGACCCGGAAACATCTTTTTTTTTTTTGTTTTGTTTGTTATTTTTGCTTGATTCTTCACTTGTCACAAAACTGCAAAGCAACCGATTCTTTTTTTAAGGCAAAGCTGTTTTGTTTTGAAAGTGATGTATTGTGTGTAAAACAGTGCTGGACTCAAACGAACAGGAGAGGTGACGTTGTCGAAGGTTAACGCTGAGTGTTTCTCGCTCTGGGGGAGAGGGGGCAGCACACTGTGCATTTTCTCTGCACTGAGGTAGTGCGAATGGTGGGTGTACGAGTTGATAAATATTCATTCTTTTATCAGCTAATAGGGCTACAGAGTGGAAGGTTGTAGTGTCATTTACATATTGACGAGAAGCAGGAGGGCGTGAGACTCTAGAGACGCACGAACTAAACGACTACAGCATCTCGAACTCTGATAATTGGTGGAGATAATTGGTGGACTGTTATGTAAGAGATATTTCTGCTAAGCGGTAGGATTTGCTGTTTTCTATGAGACTATGAAGAAAACACACTTAATGCAAAGTTGTTTGCTGTACTAATCACCATGGTAACAACCTACCAGGTAGCGCAGTAGATTTTTGTTTTTTGCTTATATTTTATTTTGTTGTAATCTTTTTTTTTTTTTTTTTTTTTTCGCTCTGAATAAATTTTCAGTCTGTTCGTTGGTTGGAATTAGGGTTGTTGCCTGGCAACACTATCTGAGGAGCATCCTATCAGGAAGTGTTGGAGAAGGATGGAGCTGCCGTCTGTGGTGCCGTCTTTACACACGGGGTTGTTGTTGTTGCCACGGGCAGAGGTGGATGAAGTTCCCAACTTTATTACTTCCAGTCAAAGTCCAGATCCAGATCCCACCTGTAAAACATTACTATGATACTGATGAAAGTAGTTAAAGTACTGAAGTACCACAACACTTCAACAGCTAATGTCTCTGAGCAGCTTGATGAACCTGTAGAATGAGGTAGAATTCTAGAATTAGAATGTAGAATGTTTTTAGAATTGTAACTAGAATATTGGTAGAAAGTTCCAGAATGAATCAACAACAACAACCGACAAAGAAAAGCAGTGGTTAGTTTGTAGTTTTAAATGAATTGTAACTAAACATCATGGTAGTGTTGTGACACAGCTCTGACAGTGTGTGAACACATGTATGTGTGTGTTCATCATGAAGACAGTGGAACAGCTGGAAATGAAGCTGGATCAGAAAATAACATTGACATTCAACCTGCTTCAAACCAGGTCTCCACCTCTAGATTCATGACTTTACAACAGCAACAATGTTGGAAACAAGATCATCTGATATCATCTGACATCAAAAGAAAAAGATTCACATCATTAGTTATTGTAATAACCTGACTTGGTTTTATAGTTACAGTCTACAGATCACTGATAGGCTGTCACCTGACAAACAACCAATCACCTTTTAGAAGAGAAAAGGAGAAAAAACATCAACTTTCAAAAATTAAAAGTAACCAGAACCTTGATAGAATTTCCCCAAAAAAACTATTCAAGTGAAGTACAGATACTCAAGACTATTCTTAAGTACAGTAGTCAAGTAAAAGTACTTTGTTACTGTCACCTGCGACCGCGGTTAACCAGAGGACGGTTGCAGTCGTCCCATCCTTCTGCTCCTCTGTCTCTGGTCACCGGTCGTGGCTGTTGCCATGCAACTGTGTTAAACCTGTTTGAAGGACAACACTCTCACTAACTAACAGATGAAATGGTTTTAACCTTGATGGCTGCTCAAACCTTTGCAAAGCTCACACGGAGCTGTTGGGGAACATCAGAGCGTCGGGACCGGGGCTCTGGAGCGCAGCGATGACTCACCGAGGCAGAGTCAATAGTACTACTGCTTTGTTTTATGAGCTCCCATACGTGCGGCCAAAATGTAAAGCAGCTCGCGCACACAGGTACACAAAGTGTGACTCAGACTCTCAGATACTGGTTCATCTGAGGCGTGTCGAAGAATCACAGTTCAGGAAGAAAATCCTTTATTCCTGGAGTCACAGGACATTCAGGTGCAGCACATATCGTGAGAAAACGCTGACCTCCAGCTCGCCAGTCATGTAACAGGCAGAGAACAATGATGGAGTCTGACAGCAGCGAAGATAAGACGATTGGTTACGAAATCACTCGGCTGCTCGCTGAGTGAGAGCCAATAAATCCCACACTGCACCGGGGCAGATTACGACACGGAGGCATGATGGTGTGTTGCAGAGCAGCTGCCTACACTGGTTTCTGAGTGATTTGGTATCAGGTCATGATGCAGCAAAAATGCAAAGCAACTCTCACGTAGATTTATGTTGCTGCACGTTGCAGTTTGGCCTGAAGCAGAAACAAAAAAGAGAAGGAAACAAAATATTGTAGGACGTGACTCAGACCAGCAGACGACAGCTTACGAACTGTTGAGTCTCGCTGAACATGGAGCATTGTGATGTGACACTGGACGACAATAGAAACACAAAGCAAGTAACTGCAAATTAAATCTAATAATAAGAATCTAGCCTAGTTTTCTAGTTTGACTAGTCTTTTAGTTTACTTTCTATTATCTAGATTTTACAAACAACAAAGAAAACGGTGGTAGAATTGTTTTTTTTTTTTTTTTCCACTCTACATAAATAACTTTCAGCTTCCTTCTTCTTACAACATTGTGGACTTTTAAGTTGTGGATTGACACGTCACTTGACCTGAATACTTGACTCTGATTCGCTGAACAGATGAAGGGGGGTTGTGCTTGAGAAACAGCGCTACTGTTCAAGCATCAAGCAGCAATTTCACAGTGGACGATATCTGATACGTTGTTGAAGTTTAATGTCTTTATGCTGGTTCTGCTGCAGATGTGTTTGTGGTGTGTTGTTGTAGTCAGAGGATGCAGACGTGCAGGTGGACATGATGAAACACGAACCAGTGGAAATGTCTTCTTCTTCTACTGTTGAAGTAAAATCAGTGGTGACCAGCTCGTTGTTGTGGTTAGACTGGTCTGGTTGAAGCAGCGCCCCCTGGAGGCTCCTCACTGTTTAGTACTTGGTTGGTAAAATGATGGAGGTAGTTTACTGCGTCCTTTTAGATTTTAATTGCCCGAGCAACAAAACTGAACAGAAACTAACCTGAAACAGACCAACAACCTGTAACAACCTGTGTAGAAGAAGAATCTGAGCTCATATAAACATACAGGGATTTTTTTTTCAGCCCCAAATGTCCAGTATGAATCCAACTCAAGCTCAGTTTTCAGCAAATGAATTGTTTTCAGTGCAGAGACGTGTGGATCTCAGGGATCTGGACGATTATTATCATTAGCCGTGGTGGGTAGTTAGCAGCCAATTAGCTTAACATCAAGCTAACTGCACAGTTGAACCCACACACACACACACACACACAGTGTGAAATACACAGTATGTAGTGAGCAGAATAAAAAATGCATAACACTGTTCAGATCCTTGAACGTTGTTGTTAAAGATTCAGGAAGGAGACGTGAACTCAGCATCTCTCAACGACGCGGGAGTGAACAGGCGATGGTTGTGGCGGGGGTGGGGGGTGACTGTGATACATGTCGTCAGAATCAGTAAATACTGATCACAGTGTTACTGATGACTATCAGGGGAATGTTGACAATGAGTCACCAGAGTTTAAATGATCTGTCAGATGATCAGAGAACAGAAAACAGAAGGAATCTAATCACCTTCATCTTTTCTGCACATTCTTTCTTTTTCCTTCCAACCTGACAGTGACCTGTGATCAGCCTCTCTCTCTCTCACACCCTCCTCACCCCCCGACCCTGTTTTTGTAAACAGCTGCTGACATCTCGTCCTCTGTTCTTTGATGACGATAACAGGAGTGTGAATGAGCTGAGTCAGCACCAGGTGTGTGTGTGTGCATGCATGCATTTTGTGTGTGTGTGTGTGTGTATGTGTTGTGTGTGTGTGTGTGTGTTACCCATCAGTCCAGGGTCCTGTTGTGATGCTCTGTGATAAAGTAAAATAAAAAAACATGAACAGAAATCTGTTTTTCTGAGGTCTGATTTGTGATTTTTCAGGACCACATTGTGTGTGCGTGTATGTGTGTGTGTATGTGTGTATATGTGCGTGCGTGTGTACGTACGTTGAAGCTGAAAGTCTTGACTCGGAGGATTGAAACACCACATCAGCGTTTGCTGCCTGATTGTCCTGAGCTAAACATATTTTCGCCGTCAGACTGCAGCAGTGAAGCGGTCGTGGCTGAGTGAAGACGAGCGCTTGGGTCTTTTAATGAGGTCAGTTCAGTCGAGGCTCCGGCTGCGTGTTGGTGGAAAACTCTGACGTGTTGCAGCTTTTACTTTTCAAATATTCTGCTCAGCACATGTAAGTGTGCAGCTCAGGGCTCAGCCTGGACTCTGAGGTTTTTATCAGAAATCAGATGTTTGTGTTTATGTTGATGTGTGTGAATCTGTTCCGGTCTCTGACCGTCTGAGCCGACACAGGAACCACTGTTAGCTATGAAGTTACGTTCATTAGAAATATAAAAAGTAAAATGGAGACAATTGTGGACGATATCTCATCTGTTTCCACTTCCTGTCCACCCACTAACGTGGGTCAGATGTTTGTTCTGTGTTCTGTGTCTTAAAGTTTGGACAGAGCTGATATGTATTTATTTCTGCAGGTATTTTATTTTGAAATGTCAGCGGCTGCCAACCAGCTAGCCCCAACTCGTCCTGTCGTGACTGCAGGTGGCGACTTCTGTGGAGCAGGATTTTGTGAGACCAGAATCAGGATCAGGATCAGTCCATCTATTTCTGTTTATTTCAGAAGGTGGTGGAGACCATCAGAGCTAAAACAGATGGAGCAGAGGACTCTGCCGCCCCCAGTGGCCAAAAGAAGTCGGTCATTGCAGATTTTATTTTATCAAGTGTAAAGACGACTGTAGTCTGTGTTTTATGGTGAAATGAATCAACTTATTTCATCAGAGTCTGATGGACTCATCAGAACTTGTTCCTGAGAGTTTCTTCTGAAGGAAGTTGTTTGTAAGAAGAGCTGCTCTCCTCTCACCCTCCCTCACTGCAGATGAATCTCACCCCCAGTTGGAAGATTAAATGTGTCTGGATCAATATGTTAGAACCTATCGGGGCCATAGATCAGCTTGTTTATTGAACGCTCATCGATCGCTTTTAATCCAAGACTCCAATTCCTGAGGTCTGCATCAGAGCAGCTGTAGATTATCAGCATTGTGACTCACCGTAAAACATGTGAAGGAAACTTTCATGAAGCGTTTTGGCAGCAGGACCGTTGACATCCATCATGGACCTCGGTTCTCCACAGTCCACCAGACTAAACACAGACGTGTTTGTACACAAATCTCTTTATTTGCCACAAAGAAAGAATGGTAGTTGTCACCATGTTAGAATTTATATTCTGTTTATATATATATACATATATATATATATATATATATAAACATGCTGCAGATCTTTGTGGTTCCTCTTTACATAAACAACTTTGTCTCTCCTAAAGTCCTGGATCAGGACTCTGAGTCTGATCTGATCCCAGTCATTCAGTCTGTGATAGCTGTTAAACAGCTAACATGCTAACTGGTAGCACAATGTTAACACCTGCTGACCTGTCAAATTAAAAGCTTTCTATAGCAGCTGATTAATGAATAACAGCTCTGTCCAAAAGCTCAGACTCTAAAGGATACAAATCTTAACTTCCTGTCAGGACTTTCAGAATAAAATAAGAGTAAAACCAGGAAGCGAGAGGAGACGTGTGTGTTGGACCTTTATTCTCCAGTTGGAGCAACAGACTTCATGAGTTCAGATAAATCTGTGAGTCACATCGCCCCCTACTGGTGAGTCGCAGCAGGCGACAGCTACACAGCAGTAAAGACAGATCAGATCATTTGAAACACAGTCTGTAGGAAACAGTTTTATTTTTTGTTTTTTCTTGACTCATTAAAATAAAACAGACAAACCTGATTAAGGCTGTTTTCCCTCAAATGTCTTTTAATTTTCTTTAAAGGTTTAGTTCAGCGACGTCATCGTCAGTCAAAGCCCATCACTTTTTTTTTAATCTCCTCACATCTTTCAAATGATCTTTTTCTATTAATCATCACATGACTGACGTCGTCTCTTAAATCATTTCCAGTTTAAATGCTGCAAGTCACAAAAACTCAAAATCTCTTAATAGCACTTGTCCCCTGCAGCTCATATGATCTAATTAGTGTGTGTGTGTGTGTGTGTGTGTGTGTGTGTCTGTCTGTGTCTGTGTGTGTGTGTGTGTCTGTGTGTTCTGGTTCTGTTCGGTCTGGTTAATTGTTGGTGTAATCATCCTGCAACTGACCTGGATGTCGAGGCTCTGACACACAGCGTCATGTCACTCTTCCTCTGTCCGTCCGTCTGTCTGTTATATTTGGCAACATGGAAATGAGACATTGAGCTGGCTGGTGGTGTGTGTGTGTGTGTGTGTGTGTGTGTGTGTGTGTGTGTGTGTAAGAGGAGGGATAAATGCCGTGCTGCCATGGCAACAGCTCGGTAGGCTGAAGAGGAGGAGGAGAAAGTGCCACTGATTTCATAACAGCACACACACACACATATACACACACCAGCATCCTCACACACGTTAACACATTCAGCTGAGGCACTGTGACCGGTGATGACATCACTGTGACATCACCCGAGCTTAAAGATGATCATTCTCTGCTCAGAATGACCACGTGTGTTTACTATGAGGCCAACATTTAGCTGTTAGCTTATGCTAATGCTACACTCACTATCAATGGATCAAGAGCAGCTGCTCTGGTTTCCTAGGAGATCCAACATGGCGGATCATGAGTTCTGTTGCTCGTATTGATTTGTGTTAAATCTAATCAGATTGTAGTTTGAGCATTATGACCTCTTCCTCAGAACAAACAGCCACCACTGCTTCTACTTATCTACTTATTTCTACTTATTCTGCTGGACCTGATACCAGGTCACTCAGAGGTCAGAGGTCAGACCACCTGGGAACACCTTTAATTGAAACGAACACGGGGTCAGAGAGTCTCTGGCAGCAAACACAACATCGATGCCATCGAGGAGTCACAGGATTTTATAACAACATTGATAAAGACGTTGTGTTTGATACGATTCATCAATTTATTTTAGGTTTTATCATTTATATGAAACAAGTGCTAAAGTAGCAAATGTACAGAATTTGTTTTTTACCAAAGAGTATTAAAGACACTAAGATGATTGTTAACCCTAATTCATTTAAATAAATGATCACAGGCTATTGATGATGGTGACACACACCAGGTAGACACCTGCTACCTGGTTGTTCTGATCCTGATCCTCTGCTGCTCCTTAAGTCCTGGATCAGGTCTCAGTGAGTCCCTTTTGATCCCACATTATATATTAATAAACTTTATGATAAAACATCTAGGGCCAATCCCATTTCTCCTTTTTAACCCCATCTCCTACCCCTTGAAATGAAGTGTTGAGGGGTGAAAACATTCCTCTAGGAAACGAGACGCAGCTACTTTATGTCATCAGAAGTCGTCACTAGTTGCTACGTAAGACAATGTGGCAAGTCTCCATGACAACAGGATGACAACAAAGACGGACTCTACAGACTCGTTTTCAAAAACTGACAAGATGTTTGTTTACATTAATCTGACGTTTCATTAGAAGAGTCCTGTCATCAGATGAATGGAAAACGTTAGCAAAGTGATGACTAGTGGCCGCTAGCTAACATTAACAGACATTACTGATTAGCAGTTAGCGATAAGTTAGCTTAATAAGTTAAATGTAATGATTAGCTTATTAATTAAACTGCTATTTTTTGACAACTGCATCCTTGTGCATGCATATTTGAAGTGCAGTCCTGGGATAGCTTCATCTGGGGGGCTGTGTGGCCTTAACCCTTCGACGAAAAGAGAATCGAGACATAAACCTTCTACTAATGTGAACGCATGAAAGAGAGGGGAAGGGCTAAGGGGTAGAAATGGGATTGGCCCTTCGTCTCTGTTAACTAGCCTGTTGTTGGCTGTTAAACATCGGTTGCACCTGCAGGACGAGACGTGGAGCTGCAGTTGAAACAGGACGATTGTTGCTTGTAATAATTTAGCCACTGAGCCATTATTGTTTGAGCATTTCAACATCTTCTTTTAGAGACAGATGGAGTTTAACTGTTCATTAGCTGTTTGTTCACAACATCAGTCCATTGTTGGTTCTGTCACACACGTCCATATTGTGGCTGTAATGAACTCTGCAGCCTGTAGGGGGAGTTGGGCACCGTGAGCAGCCTTTTATTTCACGCTACAGCTCATATTCACTGAATATTATTCTTGTGGATAAAAACTGAGTTTAGACATTTCTCCTCACAGACAGTTTCACTTTGAAATCGTGATTTTTAATTGTTTCTAGACAAACGTCTGTAATTCTACAGCTGCTTGTGTTTAAACAGTATTTTATCATTTACATCAGTGAAACCTGGTTTTGAAGCATGAAATAATGTTTAAAAGTCTTTAAATTTCATATTTTATCTGCTGTGAGCTGAGGAAACTCCCAGGTTAATGATGTGCTCTGCTCCCATCCGGGCTCGTCTGTGTTCACCTGAGTGTAAAGAGCTTTAATGTAAATGTTCACTTACATAAAGGCACATTAATCAGTGTGTGAAGTCTGGTTGTTAAAGCTGATATTTGGCAGCAGATCTCACAGCACGCAGATGGTTCAGGGAATATTCTGGCAGCCGGCTGATGTAAAAGATGTGACTTTTATTTCACGGTGCATCTGTGCAGCTCTGAGCAGAAACTGCAGCTTTTAATGCTGGAAAACAAACATGGAGGAGATGTTTGAGTTTTAACGGGGATGAGGAATCACATGTAGCGTTTCTGGATGTTTAGTCATTTAGTTTAGTCTGTTACTCTTAGTTTCATACATCCTTGGCCTGAACCATGTTTGTGACTAAGATAAATTACTGGTGTTAACAACCTGATCTGGACATTATTTACAGTAAATATTTGTTTGTTCCATGTTCGACCTTTTAAAACCAAAATATTTCCAGACAAGAGATGCTGAAGTTCTTCTGTGTTGTCATGTTCAGCTTCAGTTTGTGAACTTTCTCTGTCCACTTCCACTAATGAATGGTCCCCCCTCAAACACTTTCCTCCTGCAACACGTCCCCAACATTGTGTAAACCCAAACACAACAAAAATAAGTATAAGTGCGTGCGTGTGTGCATTTTCAGTATGAAGCTGTATACCACCCAGCAGCAGGTGGTCATTGATGTTTAAGTTTGGACTATGTCCCATCTCCTTATATGGAGGGGGCGGGGCTTATCATCATCATACAGGTGTTTTGGCTTCACGAGCGATCACGTCGTCCATCTTGACGTTCACTCTGGTTTTCAGCACTAAAACTAGACGTCTGGTCTTTTGTTCCCGTTCACAATCAACCTGTTTCACATCACATTCACGGTCCTGCTTGAGGTTTTTTGTGTTGCCAGTTCTTCTGTCTGCATCGATGTGTAACATAGAAGGAAATACACAACAGATGTCAAACTGTCATATCGTGAAGTTCTGAGAACGACCACAGACTCGAGCTGCACCGTCACATGTGACAGATGTGTTTGTGTTGTGAATTCCCTGATGTCAGTTCTGATGTTTTTGTATTTGTCTCAGAGACAAATGAACTTGTTGGCAGATGTTACGTCAGCTGCCACCTGCAGGCCGTGACGTGAAGGTAAAGTTGGATCTGGCTGGTTAGCAGCTGCTGACCTTTCAAATTAAAATCCTTTCATAGAGCAGCTGATCAGTTACAAACAGACTCCATACAAAGACACAACCTGATTGATTGAGATATAGTTTGTAAAGAGAAGAATCTGACAGAAAGATTTGAGTCATAACTTCCTGTCACACTCCAGCTCTTCTTCTGTGGTCTGAAACCAGGAACCGAACCACAGCCCACTGGAAATGGGGCCACGCTGTGTGTTAGAGTGTGTGTGTTGTTGTGTGTGTGTGTGTGTGTGTATGTCTATTGAGGCCGGCAGCGGTGCAGTATCTCCTGTGTCGTCGGTAGAAAAATGTCTGCTGCTTCGTGTCTCGGTCTGATGACATCGCCGGTAATTCATCTACTGCAAAACCCCTGAGAGGACGGTGGCTCGCACTGCATGCTGGGAAAGGTTGCTGCCGGTTGTTCTTTGCAGAGGAAGAAAAATTTCTTTTCGATGTTGAGAATATGGAGCACGTTCCAGGAGCAACTACTTCTACTTCTTCTACTTCTTCTTCTGTGTCTACTTCTACACTCATCAGTCACTGCATACATTTCCCAGGATGCTCGTTGGCAAGGTCTTAGTTGTGTAACTCACTGGTTTACAACTGCAAGATGGAAATTTTCATCTGCTCTGGTGTGTTGTTGTTTCATACAACAAATTGATTAACAGAGAAAATAATTGTGCTTCTTTGTTGCTGCTGTCAATTCAAACAGAGCAGTTGTCAAATTTTTTGACTTTAAAAACAACAAAATGGAGGAGCTCACCTTTAATCTTCTACACACTGAAGCAAACAAGTCATTTAAAATGGATTCACTACAGTGAGTTTTCTGTAGTCGCTTCATGTTCTCAGTTGATTCTGGTTGTTCGGTTTTTACAGAGAAGAATTAAACCTGATTATGTCCTCCAGACTTCGTCTGACGCGCCCCCCCACAGTACGAGACAGCGTCCGTCGCTGAAGGTGACTCACGAAAGAGACGCTGACGCTGTTTCAGTGTCACGAGAGGAGAAATCAGCCACTGAACAGGAGAGTTCGTACAGTGTGAAACTACACATGTGTGGTTCGCCACATCAAGGTCAAACTGTTTATTCAAGTTGATAATTAGACATAAAATTACCACAAATTGTCTTGAGAATGAGAAAATGTCTGCTGAGTGAACATTTACTGCAACGAGTCAAAACTGACTTTAGTCCAGGTGTTTTCTTTATGCAGCACCTGTGAATTAAGCTGCTTTAAAGATCAGAATGAAATGCAGGATTAGATTAGATAAGATTAGATTTAAACATGAATTATCCCTGCAGAGAAACTGGGTCACTGCAGCAACAAAGCTCAGTGTAGTTCACACCTGTATGTGAGAGCAGAAACAGTACAGAGCTGAACTAAACCTGCAGCTCTGGACTGGACCCCTCCTCCCTCTGGAGGCTGCAGTGTTTGTTACACGGTGGAGCAGCCGCTCCTTCCTGCTGGAAACAAGAATTTATCTGTAAAATCATGAAACCGATCGTAGGAATTAATGAAACTTCTCTGTTGTGATTTATTTGGCCAGTGGGGGCAGCAGCAACATGATGTGAACACAGCATTGACCTGGCAATTTTGACCAATCAGCACAACTTTTCGTCAGTTTTTAACCAATCACCATCGTCGTTTCTCATCAAACGTTGATTCACACGTCAGTGAATTATTTCCTTCTTTCTTTTAGAAGACGCAGGAAACGTGAGATAAAAAAGTGTCACATTTACCTTCAACATCACTGCTAAGGACCAAGAGAAACAGTCTCTGGGCAGATCACCACAGAGGAGGAAACTATTTGATATTGTTGTGGAGCAACAACTGTCAGACCAGACATGTCACTGACACACTGGTTTATACCTTCACTCTTCATTCACTGATAAAGTAGAGTTACAAAGACTTTACTATCACACTCTTATTGGTTTTTACTCTTTGAAAGAGAAAAAAAAATGTCAACTTTGACTTGATCCTGAAACTTTATTGCAACAAAACGTCTATAAACACCAAAAAATTTGATCACAATTTTTTGGAAAAGTTGCAGAGAAATCAGGCAAATTAGGTCCCAACAATGTGAAAAAAGAGCTGCAATCCTGCGGGGACTGGCTGATGAGGACATGTCTTGGATGCGTCCTCATGGACATTATGTATCTCCTCTAGTCTGGAAGCGTCTCAGGATCCTCCAGGCGGAGCTGGACAGTGTCTCTGATCAACTTGTTGACCTGATGCCACTGAGACAGAGGAAATATACAAATAGATGTTGTAAACTTGACGAACAGGAAGTTGTAACCAGTCCTGAACCTGCAGAGCAGCGGAGGTGAAACTGAAACATCAGAGCCACTGATCCACATCGTTACTGATGTGGATCAGTAAAAATGGATCTATGTCTCGGTTTATTGGTGATGATGTAACAAGTCACTGGTGCAAACTGGTGTGTCACACACCAGCAACACCTGAGAAAATAAAATATCATCATAAAATAAATGAGATCAGGATCTGGACCAAAGCAGATGAGCTTTGATTTTAGGTGAAATGACCCTTTAAAGAGGCTGTAGGAAGTGAGTGTGGAGGGCAGAGATGGCAGGAATGGAGACCTACTATCTGTGTTCAGCAGCAGCAGCAGCAGTGTGTGTGTGTGTGTGTGTGTGTGTGTGTGTGTGTGTGTGTGTGTGTGTGTGTGTGTGTGTGTGTGTGTGTGTGTGTGTGTGTGTGTGTGTGTGTGTGTGTGTGTGTGTGTGTGTGTGTGTGTGTGTGTGTGTGTGTGTGTGTGTGTGGGCTGCAGCAGTGCTGAGTGCCGCAGGCTTGTTGAATGGAGCTGCACTGTAGTTAAATATCAGCAGCCGGCCCTGCACCTGTCTGTGTGTGTGCATGTGCATGTGTATGTGTTAGTATCGGTCATGTGTTTACCGTCATATTATTGTGTGTGTGCGTGCATGCGTGTGTGTGTGTGTGTGTGTGTGTGTGTGTGAGCGTGCGCGTGTGTGTGCACTGCAGGGGAAACTAGGCTAGGCTGATATGAATAGAGAGGTGATGAATTACCTCTCAGAGCTGAGCCGCAGGACAACACCCTGGGGTCCAACTCTAACTGTGTGTGTGTGTGTGTGTGTGTGTGTGTGTGTGTGTGTGTGTGTGTTGTGTGTGAGTTTTGTGTGAGTTGGGTTACTGTTGAAGTAACACACACACAGAAAGAAGCAAACGTGAGCTTCTTCTCACCATCCTCAGTGTGATTCAGCTGCAGAGTGAAAGTCTTGCATTAGCCTGTTGCTGCTGTGGTTTTATTACAGGTGTAAATTATATGTGTCAAATGTTTCTCAGTTTCTTCGTCTCTGATGATTCTCGACATCAAACGGGAAGTGAAGCTCTGGACCTCAGACCTGGCAGATAAATAAAGGCAGTGGTCTCAACAGTGAAACTACACAACCCAATTAATACGAGACAGAACTCATGATCCGCCATGTTGGGTCTCCTAGGAAACCAAAAAGGCTGCTCTGTCCATTGATAGCAATCGTAGCATTAGCCTAAGCTAAGAGCTTAGTCTTCACCTGCGCTGAATTGAATCTTGGGATATGTTGGATCCAACCGTTGTAGCCTTCATGGCTCGTCAAAAGAATCTGGATTAGCTGACGAATCCAGCTGAGACTCAGACGATCCTGGTCTCTGGTCCAACATGGCTGCTACGGGGGCTTCATACATGATGTCCTGCTGCCATCTACTGGACGTTTGGTGTCAATACACGATGTGTTCATCATCTATCCTTGGACTGTGATTGGTTCTTTCCTGTAGCTCAGTAAAGCTTTGTCCAAAATCTCACTAATCTAATTTAAAACCTGTTTTTAGATGTAAATACTAAGCTTTTTTACAGTGTGTGTGTGTGTGTGTGAGAGAGAGAGAGAATCACCTGTGAGCAGCTGCAGTGGAGGATCTATTTAAAACACACACACACTCTTACACATGCAGTCCTTGTTACCGTGACAACATGTTTCTTCATTTGCAACGGTTGCCCTTAACAACACCATCAGTATGGCCTCCTTTTCTGGAAGCTGCTAAAACTGAAACACAGCGTCTCCCTCGGTCGACTCGAATCTTTTAAATCTCCTGTTAATCTGATGAATCTCAATCAAACAAACTGGAAAAGTTATGACGTGTTCATGGAGGTGTCAGTTACAAGTCTGATCACATTATGATCAGCTCTTCAGACGACGTCACAACGATATCAAGACAATACGAGTACGAGTGTTATTTGATTCAGGATTCAGCTTCCTGAGATCAATGGAGAAGATATCATTTATCTATTTAACACAATCACTTCATATCAACTAAAATCTGATGTGACCATTTTATTTCTGACTTCCAGATAGTTGTGCAACGGATCACTCGCCACGGTTCGGAACACACGTGCACCACGGACTGGCTGTGTTTTATTCTGGAAAGCGATGATTGGTTGATTATTTTTAAAAAAAAAGCTGCTTATATGTTGGGACAGTGTTGGACAGTACAGCTCAGTGTGACCAGCAAGAGGAACAAAGTATTTAACGGCCACACAAACCACCACGGTCCACAGCGCTGCCTCTGTATCGCTTCCTTAGGATGAACGCTGTGATCTTCTTCACCGCCACCATGTTTGTTATTGTGTGAAACTTATGTCAGACCTCTGCACTCGGCTCTACCCTAGTGGATGTGTTGTTGAATATATTATAATATTATATTATATAATATAACTTGAATTTTTTTTTTTACGATATAATGCCCCATATTGCACTTTATTTTTCATCTTGAGTTCAAAGATTTCATTAGTGTTCATTAAATGTTTTTACTAAAAAGAATCAAACCAGACGTTGTGTTGATCAGCTGTGATACTCAGAGTCTTTTAGAGTTGTAGCTCAGTTTTAGTGTAAAATAACTGGTCAGAGCTGGTGAGCAGGTATCTGACACGTTAACACGGATCAATGTCCTGCTGCTTCTTCTTCAGGTCCCGGACACGTTGGTCCTTGTTTCCTGACTATTTTACCTCCTACTGCGTTTTGTCTGTTGACTCATCTTTTCTCTGATTTATTCCTGAGAGGAGACTAAACGTCCTCATCGTCTTGTTCTTGGCTACTTGCCATGACCTGCCTGGCCTTGTTTGAATGTTTAGGAAGGAGCAGTAGGAGGTGGAGCTTGGACGGAAACAGTAACACAGACGTGTCACAGGAATTTATTTTAAATATGAAGATATGGATCCATGTTTTCATTTTGAATCAATAATATTGGATCGTTAATCATTGAATCGATGGATTGTTACAACCCTAGTTAATATGTTAGACAGAAACAAGTGTAGTGTGAACTTGATGGAACTGTGTATCGACCAGTTGATGAGGTTCTTCTAAGAATCTGAACCTGAGGTCTGAACCTGGTCCCTGGACGGGTTCCTGGCCTCCTGGTTTCAGCATCAGCAGGTTCCTGCAGTGGTGAGAAAATGGTGAAGGGTTGAAACGCGTGGATGTGTAACATGAAACGATCTCCTTCGTACCTTGTGTCTTAGCAGAGATGACGAGTAACAACTTCTGATTGGTCGGTTAATTGATTAATTCACGTCAATTAACGTCAGATAACATGACGTCAAGTTAATCAGCGTCAACTAATCGATTACTTCTCGCTTCCTACGAGGTTGTCAGGATGTTTTTAACACCTCACACACACGCGTTTGCTTTCATGCCTTGTCTTCACCTTACTTTTTTGTTTTTTACATCATGGGGACCAGCTTTTTGTCCTCACAAGGGAGACAGGTCCCCATAATGTGTGTGTGTGTAAACAGGTTTAAGTCCCCAGAATACAGGAACACAGGTACACACACACATACACTGATTCTATTTTTTAGTTTCTTAAAGTTTTAAAATACAAACCAAATGAACGTGACCTGTGCGTGTGTGTGTGTGTGTGTTATGTCATGACAGCCTGGTTGACATGTGTCATGACTCAGCGACAGGCCGATGTTAGATGAACTAATAAGATCGTAATCAGATTAGAGCGACTCGTAATCTGACAGAGTCAAGTTGAGGACAGGCAGAGAGGATGCTGGGTAATGTAAAGACCCGTCATCACCTCCACCGTTACTCATCCGTTATTCATCTCAACACTGACAAGAGAAGTCTCCAGTCTGACTAAGATATACTCATACAACATTAGTAATAAATGAGGAAGAGGAAGGTCTGTGTGAGTGATGACAGAGAGAGAGAGGCATTGTGGGTAATTAAAGATTTTAAATGATATCAGGTGCAACTTGGATAATCACAAACTCACAGTCTTGGTAGTACTGGATCTAACCGCCACCTTCAATACAGTATACCATCACATTTTATTAAACAGACTGAGGAGCCTGGTCGACCTCTTTGGTAGCGTTTTTAACTGGTCTGACCTCTGATCGACACTTGTAAGTATGAATACATGTTCCTCAAGAACCTGTGAGATCAAATGTGGGGTTCTCCATGGGTCAATATTAGGTCCTACTCTTTTTATTCTTTATATGCTTCCCCTTGGGGATGTCATCAGGCGTGGAATCAACTTTCAAAGTTACGCCGATGATACACAGCTGTACATCACCGTGTCTCCTGATGACACGGAGCCATTTGATGCCTTTTTAAGGCAGCAAATTTCCTGCAGCTCAACCAGGACTTGGTTATTGGTCCTGAAGGTCAGAGAGAGAAACTTTTACCAAAACTACAAGATTTTAAACCATCACAATCTGTATAAAATTTGGGTGTGATTTTTGACTCTGACCTCAGTTTTATTCTACACATCAAAAACATAACAAAGATAAGTTTTTACCATCTTGAAAACATCCGCCAGTTTCTCTCTCAGGCCAGTATGGAGGTACTGATGGATGCCTCTGTCTCTTCTCGTTTAGATTATTGTAATGCTCTGCTCTCTGATCTTCCCAAACAGAATATCTCTAATCTTCAATTACCCCAGAATTCAGCTGTACGATGCTGATGAGGACCAGAGGACAGGATCACATTACGGCCGTTTTAAAATCGCTGCATTGGCTCCTCATACGCTTAAGGATCGATTTTAAGGTTCTTTTACTAGTCTTTAGATATTTTAATGTCTTGGACCCTCTTATTTATCTGACCTACTTTCACCATATCAGCCCTCGCGGACCCCGAGGTCCTCCGACTCCGGCCTTTTAACCGTTCCAAGTCAGATCAAAAACACACAGGGAGGCGGCTTTCAGTTATTATGGACCCCGATTGTGGAACAGCCTGCTGGAGAACCTCAGGGCTGTAGAGACTGTTGATATTTTTAAGAAGAGGCTCAAGACTCACCTTTTTAATCAGGCTTTTAATTGATTTCTTTGATTTTTCAGGTACTCATTAGGTACCTTATCATAATTAATCTATTATTTATTATTATTTTAGGTATATGTTTTATTCACATGTCTTAATGCCTATCTTTATTTCTATATTTTTTTATTTCTTATTGATATATTTTTTGTAAAATGTTATTGTTTTAGTTATTCAGTTGTTAGCTCTAGTGTTTCCTCATGGGGGCCACCATGCTGGGAGCTGCTCTTGTTCTGCCTGTGGGGCTCTGTCCTGTAGGCGGCTCTGGCCTGGGTGGTCAGGGGGCTCCGTATCTTGGTGTCCACCCGGGTCAGGGTCGTCTCTGTGGCAGCGCTCCCTGTAGTTGTGGATGTGAGCCCTCTCAGCGTGGACGGACTCCAGAGGCTTCTTCTACCTCAGGTCTCAGTGCCCGACCACGTCTCTTTGGTGACAGCTAGTGTTGTGGGTGTGAACTTGTCTGTGTGTGTGTGTGTGTGTGTGTATGTGCATGTGTGTGTAGATGTGTATGTATGTGTGTGTGTCTCTGTATGTACCCGTTGGGTGGGAGGGTTGGGTTTTCGTTTCTGTTGTTTTTGGCCTTTTGTTAGGCACTTTGTGTATGAAAAGTGTCATATAAACAAAATTTGATTTGATTAATGAGAAGGTTAAAGAAAGAGTGTGATGGTGTGAAATACATGTCATACGTCACCGTTCACCTGGAGGTCAGAGAGCGTGGTAGAGCGAGCTGCTCTCACTGTCTCTCGCTCTCTGTCTCTTTGATCTTTTCCTCATCGTCTTTGATTAATTTAAATTCAAACACATAATTAGAAACCTCGTCCTCTGTGCTCTGCCTCATGACACTGTGGAACATCACACATGTTCAGTGGAACCAAGTTTCATTATGAACTTCATATAAATATAAAAATAAATGTTGATTCTTTTAGACTTTTATTGTGATTTATTGTGTTCAACCATCATAGATGTCAGAACGGCTTCGACGGCTTCATTTCACCTCCATGATGGACTGATTAACTTTGTTTGTTAAAGGTCAAAGGTCACTTGACCTTACAGAACACTTTTGTTTCCATACATCAACTATTCACATGCTAATCAGCTGTAAATGTGTTGGTTGGAGGAGATCTACTTCAGAGTCAGGATCAGCATATATCTGACTTCCCAGCATGCATTGTTTTTCTGTTCTTGTTTGAAGAAAACAGAAATGATGTAAACTCTTCAGATTGTCGCTGAATGACTGCTGATTCCCGACTCGATCGCTGAAACGCTAAAACCATCACAGTTGACACAGAAAAAGAGAAACCATCTGCACTGAGCGTCTGAACCCACAGAGAGTTGAGTCCTGCTGCTCTGTCAGACGCAGCTGTGTCTCCACGTCCACATGGACGGACGAGACTCAGCGAGACCTCGACAGTCTGTAGACGAACACCTCAGACTTGAAAATCAAAGACAGGATAGAAAAGCAGGAGGTAGCGGGCTTCTGCAAAAATCAACAAGATCAACAAGAGTCGAATGATTTTGTTTGATATTTTAAGTATTTTGTTCATTTTTTTCTGAGTGTCTAGTGTTTTATATTCTCTCTTTCTCACACACACTGAGTGTCCTGTTCAGTGCTTACATAAACCCTTTGACATTTTGAAATTACACCGTGGCTGTACACACTTACACACACTGAGTGTAATTATTCATATTTGTAGGTTACATGGTTACATAACAGTTGTTAAAGCAGCACGATCTATCTATTTATCTATCATCTATGTATTTATCCATCCATTGTTAAATCTTATTTTGCTTGTTTATGTATCATCAGTGACTAGCTTGTATGCTAACAAGCTAACAAGCTTGTCAAACACAGCGATGACATCAGGTCTTGCTGTAGTGAACGTCACCGCCACTTCCTGGTGAGAAACCGCATTGGGCGACAGAAAAAGTTAGCTATGATGCTAACGTTAGCTATGTAGCAACAGCAAAACCTACATGCAGCACCTTTAAACGATGTCACAGTTTACACATAAACACATTTAGTTTTCACTTTCATTTCTTCTTTTATTCTTTAGCACATGAAAGAAAATCAGCCGAACTCAAATGTTTGTATTCAGAGCTGCGCCCCCTGCTGGTCGATGTAGGAGGAGTAAACTTCCTTCTTGTCTCTTTTCTACTCATCAGCAGAGTGGTTGATTTACATGACGTTAGGGTGTGCAGCAGTGACCCGACCAATTACCTCGGCCGTGATGTCATTAGACCGAGGCGGCCATTAACGTGACAGTGATATTTGGATTATCGATCCTAAAATAAGTGATGATGGCAGTCTGACCTCGGTCACACTCTGCAGTGGAGTCTCTCTCTTTCTCCCTGTATGTTTCTGTGTCTCTCGCCCCCTCTGCAGTGTAGTAGCAGTATGATAATGAATGGCTCCAGCCTGCTCTGCAGTAGTAGCAGCTCGCTCACTCCATACTAATACAACAGAGAGGTGGAGGAGATGGGTGTTTTATTCTTACTGAGGGCGGAGAGAGAAGAAGGAAGTTGGTGTAAAGATGGAGCAAGTTAAACAAACATGTTACTGAGGTTTCAAACCTTGTTTTATGTTTCTGATCCTGGTCCCGGAAAAGTCTTGCATCCTCCTTAAGACCAGGTCTCAGTGAGTCTGATCTGATACCACGTCAATTATTAATAAACTTTACAGTTTGACAGCAGGATAAAACATTCAGTTTGTGTTAACCAGCCTGTTGTAGTATCCTATGTATACTTTGTGGTGCCCGACTGCCCGTACTTCAACAGAGTAGAGTAAATCATTGTGCACTTACCGGAAATGATGATCGCAACGTCTTCTTCTTCTGCTCTCTTCTTAATGGTGAATTGCCTCAAAACGCAACGAAAGTCGCTGATTCAGACCACGATCGTCTCCCACCAACATATCTACCAGATTGTTTTCAATTCTAATCAATAATCAAAGTCTCATTAGTGCTGATGTTTGCTTGTGTGGCTCCATGTTTCATGTGAGGTGGAGATTACGCCGCCGCCGTCCCTCCTCTTCTGCTACGTAGCCAAGATGGCGTCATTGAGGGTGAGAAGTGTCCATCGTTCAACACTCAACTGTTTGACCATGATGAGTGAAACCATCCTGGTGTTAACAGTCACTGTGTTTCACCAGACTGGTCAGTGTCAACACACTTACACCCTAAAAGTGGTTAGTATGAGTATGGAAGTATGCGATTTGAGATGCGGCACTGGTTCTGAACAGGAACCTCCATTAGGATGAGAAATGGATCTGCAGCAGAGGATCCATAGAAATCCCCCCATGTAGACTCACTATGAAGGAAAAGTAGTGACAGACAGATAAACATCCAAAAGAAGCTGCAGAAAACGTACGAATTGGACTCCCTGATTAAAATCAGGGAAAATCAGGAAGCAGAGATTTGTGCGTTGACTTTTTAACCAAAGATGACGAGATGAGACTGAAGTCTTCAGAGGACTTAGTCTACGAATATACAGCTGATAGAAAATTTCCTGTTTATGTCCCTAGCATGATGTTACAAGCTGCTTCTATCATTTAACATTACAACAAAACATTAGTGCCTAAGAGTTTTCAGCTTTTATGAGAAAGGACACAGCATTCGCAGCATTTTGTATCACGGTCCATTTAAAAACGTCCTTCTACACTTCTCTTCCCTGTTTTCGACATCACAAACGTCACCTGCTGCTGCAATGAATCTTGGGATATGTTGGACTGTGAAGGATCCACCCAGTGTAGTCTTCACACCTCGGGAAAAGGAGCTTAACCTATTGAAGGAGCCTTTGAAATGAGACAGTTTTGTCTGTTTATGATTCTACACTAAAATATCTGGTCTTTTAGCCACATCGCACCCTGCTGGACAGTCCAGACCTGAGACTCCCTGACGGCCATCTTTATTCAAGCTGGTAGTGGCTACAGGGTGAGCAGGATACAGTTACAGTGTGTGGAGTGAGTGTAGATCCATCTAGATTAACGCCGTGTCAGCGTGTGCGTTCATGTGGTGTACATCACTGCCTGCAGCCAACACACTGACAGAGAACGAGCAGCCGACCAGCAAACTGTCACATCACAGCCACCGTTAGGAAACATGGAGAATACGGTCTGAGCCCAGTGAAGCATGGACACAGCTCAGCAGGACTGGACTGGACTGGATTAGAGACTGTACTACACTGGACTGTACTGAACTATATAGGACCAGACTTGAGTAGAGACTGAACTGGACTGTACTTGACTGGACTGAACCATATTGGTCTGGATCAGAGTGGACTGGTAGACTCTGATAGACTGAACTTGCCTTGACTATGTTGGACCAGCCTGAACTAGACTGTGCTAAACTGGACTGGACCGAACTATACTGGACCGGACTACACTGAACTTGAGACTGAACTGGACAGGACTGGACTGGACAATAATGAAGGAGACTGAACTGCAGACTGGACTGGAATGGACTAAACTATAATGGACTGGACTGGAGACTGAACAGGACTGTTCTTGATTGGACTGTACTGGGCTATACTGGACTCAGACTTGTTGTAGTATACTGAACTATATTGGACTTAACTGGAGACTGAAGTGGACTGTTCTTGACTTGGCTGGATTATACTGGACTTTGACCAGTACAGACTGAACTGGAGTATACAGAACTGTACTGGACTTGACTGGACTGGAGACTGTAGTACTTGACTGTACCACACTGAAGTGGTCCTGACAACTTCTGGACTGAGGATTGGAAGATTGTTGTTTTGATGTCGACTGTTAAAAACCTGCAAGTTCAGGAGAACTTGGAGTGTGTGTGTGTGCGTGCGTGTACCTGGTTTTTACTACATTGTGGGGACTTAAACCTGTTTACACACTCACCCTGTGGATCACCCTTGTGGGGACAAAAAGTAGGTCCCCATGATGTAAAAAACAAACCAGACTGTGTGTGTGTGTGTGTGTGTGTGTTAACAGATTATTTTCTGTTTTTAACCTGAACCACGTCCACGTCTCTGAGACTTTTCTTCCATACGTCCTGTTCAAGGTGGGAACATTTTCAACGTAGTATAAAAGCTAAAGTCGGCATCACTTTGTCTTCTTTTTTTACAGTTCTGCAACATCAGTCCTTTGTGTTATTTTTATTTTTGTATTATTCTTGTCGATGAACCGTTTGAAATCATCACCATCATCACTTGAACCTTCGGCTCTTCTTGGTTTCACGAGTATAAATATAGTTGACCATCACATCTGAGCCGTCGGCGCTACCACAGCGAGGTCTGTCAGGGAGACGTGTGACCTCTGTGACAGATCGGTCGGTCGCTAATTTGCCCGTTGGTTGGGTTCATTGAGCGGTTACAGAAACCATCTTTTAGCTCACAAGGTCATCGCTCCGAGGCCCGAGATAGACATTATAACACCAGGCGCCAAACCTGGACCTGATCCAGACCAGATCATCCGTGAAACAGTTTTCAAATGTGGCTTCTGGCATGATTTCTACACATCAGCTAATCTGTTAGTGCAGTTAGCGAGCAAAGACGTGAGCAGGCCTGGCTCTGTCCCCCTGAAAATACAGGACACTACCTTTATCTGTGCATCATCCTCCCTCTCCTGACTCACTGTAACACTATACATGTACTGCTGTGACGCTAACCGCTAGTGCTAACGGCCAAGATTGACTGTGTGCTAACCATAAGCTGACACACTGTGTGTTCTAAATGCTAAGCTAACATTTGTGATTGTATGTAAATGTTGTATGCTGGTAGGAATAGTTGAGATTTTCTACACTAACAGCTGTTTGCTGCTAATTTATGTTGTAATGCTAACATAGAATGATATGCTAACTATAAGCTAAGTGTTAAGACTGTTAGTTGTTAGCGTGTGTTAATGCTAATGCTATTGCTATGCTTCTGTTTATTTATGGTGTGCTAAGATAATGCTAACATGGTAAGATATGCTAACAATAAGCTATTTGTTAAGACTGTTAGATCTAAGTGTATGCTAGTGCTGATGCTAATGCTATGCCGCTGTTATTTATCGTGTGCTAAGCTAATGCTGATAGATCTAAGTGTGCTTTTTGCTTAACACGACTAGCCATATTTGTTTGCTAATGCTGCTAGTGCTATTGCTGATAGTGTGCTTTAATGCTAACTGTGCTAATGGTGTTTGTTTATGTGTGCCTGTCTGTTGTTTGTTGTTTGTTGTTTGTTGTTGTTGTCTATCTTTCTCTGTTTCTCTCTTGACTTTATTTTTCTCTCTTTTTTTCTCCCTCTCCCCACCTCTCTATCTTTCTATCTCTCTCGCTCTCGCTCTCTATCTCTTTCTGTCAGGTCTTATTCCTCCTCCTCCACCTGTTCTACTACCACCACCTCTTGTCGTTCCTTCTCCAACAACAACAACCCTACTAGCATCACCACTCCTTCCTCCACCTCCTCCTCCTCCTCCTCTCTCTACTCCTCCAGCCTACCTCCTAACAGCCACGCCACCTACCATCAGTACTGCTGTCCCGCGCGCCTCCGCCTGCCCAAGCCTCCCTGCGCCCTGCCCCCCGCCAAGCACCACGAGCAGGCAAGGTAAGGGCCAGAGTCCCCCCCTCCCCCCTACCCTCCACAACACCCAGTGCCCCTCTCCACACCGCACTCTGCCTCCACCCACCTCCCTCAGACCACATCCAGCAGCAGCAGCAGCAGCAGGGGAGGCAGTGACACCCAAATGTACTGAGAGTGAATACACCGCCATGTTTGTTTACTACATTTACTAGCTTCCACCTGTTGGAGATAAACAACAACGAAAACTCAGTTTAGTTAAATTAACGCCATGATTTTAGCAAGATTGAGCAGAAGATTTAGCAAGAAGATGCATTAGCATTAGCATTGGTGCACACTTGCAACAGTTTTCTAACTTAATGATAGCCTGGCAGTATTAAAGCAAGAAGTGCAATTAAATCTGTAAGCATTAGCGCACACTTATAGCTAACAGTATTGACACTTAGCTTATTGTTAGCCTAGCCTAGCCTAGCATTAGCTTAACACAGTTAATAATAGTATTAGCATTATTGTACACATATATAATAGATGTAACATGTAGCTAATTGTTAGCCTAGCACTATTAAAGGATAAACATTAGCTTAGCACATAAAAAATAACAGTGGCATAGCATTAGCATTACCATACACTTGCAACTAAAAGGCTCAACCTTTTCCTTTTTGTTAGCATGCTAACACTAAAGTGGTATGCTAATGGTTTTAGCTTTAACAAACACAACAGGTTCAACTTTTGTTAGTAGATGTTAGCATATGAACACTAAGTAAGAAATTATAGTGTGTAACTGTGATGTTTGCTGTTTGTCTTTGTGTCGTGTATAAATAAAATGTATCATTTTAAACTTTTTCTAATAAGAATAGAAGTTTATAGTTGTTTTGTTCAGATTCACTCTTAATGCAGTTTGGTGTCACACCACAGCCACACCTGCTCTCTCCCTCACTTTATGCCCCTCTCCCCCCCAACCCATAGAGTAATAAGTATCAATAACACCTAGTAGTAACCCCCCACCCATAGTTTTTATTATTACCCCCTGTAATAACCCTCCAACCCCCATATTCACACACAGGAAACAGCACTGACAGTGAAGCAGCCTCTCTAGTCGCTCTGTGTTTCCCTCTCATCCAACGCCTCCTTACAAAATACCATCACATCACAGCCTCACCCACCTCCCCCTCCACCCCCACCTCTTCCTCCACCACATCCTCCATCCTGCTGTTAAATGATCCACCTGGAAGCCGAGCTCACAGTTCACGAGCTACTGAGTCAAACAGCAGCTTCACACGACGAGTTTTAGTTTTCAGTCCAAGTCTGAGTCGTCTTCATCACAACAGGATGTTTTTTCATAAAGAAAAAATAATTAAAGACTAATGTTCAGATCATTTACTTAAGTTAAAATTTCACACAGTAACACAAACGAACTACTTGAGACGGTTGTGGTTCCTGTTTCCTGTGAGGTAAAATAACTGTGTTAATAGTCTGTTGGAGATAAAAATGTGTAAATTAATAACTGAAAAGAAAAAAACCTCCAGTTGGAGTTTATTATTCCTGTTAGTTGAAATGTTCTTAATTCATGAATAAACTCTTGTTGGTCTCACACTTTCTAGTGAAAATCATTTCTACAGTTTAACATGAATCTGTTCACCTACATCCTGCAACATTATTCAGTGTGACAGGATCCTACAGAGGAAAAGATGCTGTTAGTTTTAATGTTTTGTTTACAGACAGTTAGTCATTTTACCTCACAGCAGACTGGAGCTGAGAGTTGAGTCCCAAACATCTTTGATGCTTTATATGTGTTTTATATCAAGTTCCTGTGACGTATACGACTCGTTGGTCGTGTACGTCCCAGGTGGAGATTAGTCAGACCCTCCAGGTTTTCGGATGATGCGATCAGAACTATTAACGCAGATTCAACCTTGTAATTTTGACTAATCGTCACCATTGTTGTCGTTATCAGGTAAACGTTGATCCATACGTCAGTGAACCACGTCCTTGTTTCTTTTAGAAGACGCAGGAAACGTGAGATAAAAAGTGTCACATTTACCTTCAACATCACTGCTAAGGACCAAGAGAAACAGTATCAGAGTTCACCCAAGAGCGGAAATATATTTTATATTGTTGTGGAGCAACAAGAGGAAGTCGTCTGTTGAGAAACGAAGTTTGTGATGTGGACGAGCAGTTAAAGCTAAAGGTCACATGACCACAGTAGTTGAAGGAGTTTTTACCTGGATGGTGACGTCATTGGAGCAGCTGACAGTGAACCCTGTAAACGTTAGATATCTGATATTAAAACTGACGTCAAAGCCAGTTGTCGTTCTGCAGCATCCACTTTGTCTCAGTTTACTTCACCGTGAGGTGAAGTGTTGTAGGTTTTTCTCAGGATCTTGGATCCAGTTTCTCATAAAATGTTGTTCACAGTTCATAGTGTTGTGACATGAAGCAGGTGTGGAGTTACCGGAGGTAAAACAACAACCATAACAACGAAATGAGCCATGAAGAAGAAGTGAAGAGAGTCAATAGACCCGTTTGTTGTGAGGATTTAGGGAACATCAGGAAGCTGTAGCTACAGAATATAATGGGTTTCTTTTCTATTATCAGGAATCAATAAAGAATTGGATCAATGAGCAGAACAAATTATGACAGTATCAATAACTAATATCTTATTAATAACTAATATCGTATCAGTGTGTGTGTGTGCATGTGGTCTAGGTATACCTTACGTTGTGGAGACCTAAATCTGTTTACACACTCACATCATGGGGACCTGTCTCCCTGATGGGGACAAAAATAATGTAAAAACAAAAAAATGAGGTGAAGACATGACTTCAGGTTTGGTTCAGGTTTAGATAAAGGTTGGACAAGTGGTACCAACAACTGAGATCTCTGAGGTTTCCAGGAAAGTCTCCAGGAAATGAATGAAGTCAATGAAATATCCCCTGAAGTTATGGAAACCAGACTGTGTGTGTGTGTGTGTGTGTGTGTGTGTGTGTGTGTGTGTGTGTCATGACTGATTCAGTCGACTTATTGTTTCTTTTTTTTAAAAATACAAACAATGAAGAATTTTTGAGGGTCGCACATTAAGTCATTTTCCTGATCTGAAGATGCTCAGACAAGATACAGAAAGAGTTTGTGTGGAATCAAAAACAGATGAAATGGTGACGTGTTTCCATTGTTGTTTTGTGAATTTTAAAGTTTCTCCACCGTGCAGATCCAAGAAAAGTCTTAAGTATCTGTAAAGTTGTTATAAGTTGCAATAAGTTGTAATGTTTAAAAATTTTAAATGTATTATATAATTTATTATATAATAAAATATATTATATAATTTATAAAAAGCTCGTCTCAGAGTTGATTCACTTTGTTAACTTTATTTATGTGGCCGTGACAGTGGAAACACCACAGAGCTACCTAGCTGCAAACTGATGTAAGTGCAGCTAAAAAAAAAACATCCAAAATGGCCGACACATGAACATTTAAATGATGTTTTTATGGTTTGTCACTTTGCAGTTAAACCTGATGACCAATTAATGATCATCAGACAGTTGCTGATCAATGTGATCAATGTTCTAATCAATAAGAAAAATAGATCACTGTGCGTTTAGTGTTAAAATATATGAAACTATGTCTTTTATAGTCAGAAAAGATACTTAAAAATGCTTTTAATAAAGAAGTTTTAATGATCTCTTCTAACCTCAGTTTGAGTTAAACTTTCCGTCTTTCTCCGGAAGCTGCTTGAATCCGTTTCGATCATTTCCCGGTGACAAAACGTTGTGTTGAACTCTACGTCTACTCTCAGATGAAGCGTCGTCTGTTGCCTTATTTTTCAGCCTTTAAAATAATTCAGATAAAAAGAGGGAAAACATAAAAATGAAGCAGTTGGTTACAGCTAGAGCTGAAGACGTCGCAGTGATTTTTCTTTAAACATTATTGTGTTTTATCAGCAGTGATAAGCAGCTTGGCTTCCACGTCACCTCACCCACTTCTCTCACCTCATCCATCCACCTCCCCCCTCCCTCCCCGTCCTCCCCCTCTGTGTGAAAACATCCAGTTTCCTTTGACTCCGTGTGAAGTTTATCATTTCACAGATTAATTGTGTCCTGAGGCCACGAGAGACCGCTGCTTCACTCCTGCACTTACATGTGTGGTAACGCTGACACCTGGTGGCCGACTGCAGCGCTGCAACTTTAAACTAAAAAAAAAAAAGAAAGAAAATCCATCATCAGACTCTGCTGCTCTTCTCTGTCCCTCCTCTGTCCATGTCTGTCCCTCTCTTCCTGTCTGTCTCTCTCTCGTCTGTCTGTCTCTCAGAGATGACGAAGACGACGACATCGCCCATCAGTTCTGTTGCCCCGCCTCCGAGTGCAGTAGCCCCTCTTCTAGGTAACCAGGGGCGAGCGTGAGGCACTCCTGCCCCCTCTTCCCCCCTCACCTGACTCACCCCGGTAAAACCGAGGGGGTGATAAAACCTCCCTCCTTCCTCCCTCCGTCCTCCTCGGCTGACTCTTGTTCGTTTCGCCCTCTGGTCACGAAGCAGAAGAAAAACTGTGTCACATAAAAAATCATGACTTTCAAAACAAAGGGAGGAAAATCCAGGGGTTTGTTCATGAACAAGGTTTTTCTTCTTTGTGGAGGAAACCTGAAGCTGATGGACGACAACTTCAAATTCTTGTGCAAAATAATCCAAAAACTTGACCTTTAAAAAGAAAATGACGAAGCTGGCTTTGCAACTCTGCTGCTGATCCCACTTTCTTTCTGTTTTAGTTCTAAACTGGGCGACATGTTTGTTGTTGTTTTTTTTTTTTTTTTCTGAGAGGTCAGACGGCGACCCGTCGGGTCGGGACAGGAAGTCTGACCCACCTGCTCGGCAGGACGCCGCAGTGACTCAGCTCCACGTCGGTTGGTTTGAGTCTGCAGGTTTTTTTTTTTTATTATTATTATTTTACTTTTTTTCTTTTTTTTTTTTTTTTTTTTTTTTTGGTGTATAATGCAAAACACAGCGGACGGTCTCCGACCTCCGTCTGAGGACAAACCCAGACCTCGTCTCTTCCCTCGTCTCCTGGTTTGAGTCAGATCGGGACTTTAACAGTTTATCCTCCCTGTACCGAGCATGAAGCCATGATCCCACTGTTTCCTGATGACGCTGCGGTGCCGAGCCAGAGGTAGACAGAGTCCGGCCATGGACGATGGCGATCCATCACGTCGCAGTGAAAGCATCAAAACAGCTGCAGACGTCCCGACTTTGTCTGCACAGGGCTCTGGTGCTCAGCTCGTCTTCTACACACCACACCAGACTCTTTGGGACGAAGGACTTGAAGACTCCTCTGGTCTGGTTGGGACGGACAGACGGAGCGCTGGAAGAGATAACTGGTTGTTCATGAACTGTCTGAGCTGCGGCGGCAGGTAACCAGGCGCCACCTGGGCCTCAGCCTGGTCGGCGGCTGCACAGCAGCTCAAACAAACAGCCAACGGTGTCACGACTCTGGTCTCCTGCTCCGTCTTTTGTAGAGTCACTCATCCCGACAAGCTGCAGCAGGGTTCTCCTTAAAACTGCTTCTCTTGGTTTTAATTTTAATTTCAACAAAAACTACTTGCACCCAAATAAACAGCAGCGAGTGAGAATCAGTTCCAGACGTTTCTGTTTGTGTTCTGGCTGTAAAAACTGAAATCAGTCAGAGTTGGAGACTGATCTGTGGTCTGTTATAACAACAAAACGTCGCACAGTATTTGGCAGAGGAGGAAAAAAAAAAAAGGAAAACACTTGAAGTGCTTCCCCTGTTTACAGTCTTAGGGAGAACCCTGGTGCCTAATGTGTACAGTGCACACACACACACACACACACACACACACACTTACACTTACACGGCAGTTTCAAGAGTCCTGACAGGTAATAAAAGGAAATCAGTGATACCAGGACGACGTTGAGAGCGAGTGTGTTTACGTGCAGCTGCTTCAACCAGTTCAACTGTTTTCAGTTTATTCTTCACCAGACGGTGTCACACGTCACTTCACAGACCGTAGGACGTCATGTTCAGGTCTGGGTCAAACATTTATCACCACCGTTATCACATTGGGGTCTAATCTAGAGTCGTGTCTGGATATTACCGCCCCAACAAAGTTGTTTCAATGGTTGGAACCACAAAGCGATGAATTGGTGTGTTTCTGCCACCAGCTGTAGGATAACGTCTGGTTCTTCAGACATCGCTCAGTTGGGTCCAGAGATTCTTATTCTGGAGGTCGATGGCCAACGCGCTCTCTGAGCCTTGACATTAGAAAAACTTTAAATTCGTCTGCCAGCGTCCACTATGCAGCTCCATCTGTCGGACACGTTGACAGGAAGTCGGGCATCTACATTCAGGCAAAGATCTTGTATAAGAACCTCAGTGAGTTGCCCGCTTCTCGCTGTGTCGTCATTTAGATCAGTGGTTTGGTTGTGACATCCTGGATGACGATGCTCCAGCCTCAGTTAAGAGGAATAATTTGGTTTTAAATGGTGGTTTGTGCACGTAAACACACTCAGCCACAGAGCGACGGAGGTCAAACTGGAGCCCTTTGTGTCATCTTCTCATCCCCGGATCTTTTTTTTTCTTTATGCCACCAGTTGTCTCCTCTTTATGTGTGTGTTTTAACTCTGTAGCTTCGACTCCTGCTCCTCCTCTTCCTCTTCTTTTTCCTCTCCTCCCTCCTCCTTCCTTTCCCTTCAAAAAAGAACGACAGAAGCAAAACGGAGGGAAAAGAAAGAAAGACGTCCTTCTGATTCAGTGCCAAGTTAATCAAAGGAAAGATGAAAAAAAGAATAATCTTCCTGTTTTATTGCCAAGTAAGATGAAGGAGGCGTTATCATTCTGTCACAGCGCCAAGTCGAAGAAACCGAGTCTCTGAGTCTCAGACCCTCAAGCCACTGAAATGTTTTGTGAGCAGAAATATGACAAGTTCATCCCGTCAGATTTAGCTGTGTCGTCAAACTGTATCAGTTCATTTCTCACAGTGAGTCTGCAGCTGCTGCTTCTTCCTGCAACATGTAAATTTAAAGCAATATTGTAGGGTTTAAACCTTAGTCCAGCTCTGAGTCAAGAGGCTGACTATTTACTGGAGTTGATCTGATCCTGATCCTGGTTTCAGAAAATCTTCTACTGCTCCTAAAGTCCTGGATCAGGTCTCAATGGATTCGATCTGATCCCACGTTATTTATTCATCGACTGTGATAAAACGTTCAGTCTCCGATAATCAGCCTGGTGTCAGCTGTTAAACAGCTAGCATGCTAACTGTTAGCTGGAGACTGGAGTCCTGGAGAACCACAACTCAACAAAGATTTAACGTGACGTCGAAGGTTTTCTAGTCGAGTGACGGTTGCCTGTATTTGAGAAGAAAACTAAAACTTGAAGAAACATCATGTTGTCACGGAAACCATTCATCTTTCTACAGTTTGAGATGTTAATAGTGTCGTTCACCCTCATCCTGGTATTCACGTCTCCTCACATAATTTTGTTCTGCAGCTGTTTTGTTTTGTTGTTGTGAAGTTTCTAGTTTGCTCTTTGCTGTAAAACTGTAGTTAGCTGATGCAGCAGTGCATGCTGGGATGTTACTGTCCTTCTCCTCTGAGGTAACGGCGGGAAACTGCATCACTCCACTACCCACCACTGCACATTTATCATCCAGTATTTTATTCTACCCGAGTGGGATATTTTTACTCAAACCTTCAGTGCTCAACCTTTGTCTCCCCCTTCTGGCAAAAATAGAAAACAACAAAAAATCCACAGTTTGAAGACGATAATACACTAATACTAACATCAAAGTCTGCTCATCCTCAGTGTAGACTGTATATAAAGATGGACCACAGGTCAAACCTGAATCGCCCTCTGGTGGTTGGTATACGTCATATCTCCACGATGCCACCGTCGTCCATCTTTAGTCACTCTTCTTCACCGTCGATCAATTTCTTTTATAACTGTTTTCACCTTTTTATTCATCTGAAGCATTAGAAACGTTTCTGCCCCAGTGAGTCACTCGGCATCGACAATTTTCATCAGGATTTTGGGAAATGGTTTGGTGAGAACTTGAATATAACAGACGACCATTTAAAATGTAAAACTCCTTCACTTCAGCTTAAACACACAGTAGAACAATACTCAAGTAAAAGTAAAATAATCACTGACAAAATTAACTCGTAGAGAACGTCCTGGATTCAGTGTGTTATGTTATTTATATTATATATTATTATTATGATTTTACAGGTTTGGTTTTATGGCTGTTGAACAGAGGAGAGATGCAGCTGCAGCTTCCTGTTTTATTAATTAACTTAAACTAAAGTTCTCAAATAGATGTAGAGTTTCAACTTGTCTGAACTGTTGAGTCGTTTCAGATCCAGTTCATCTGTATTCTGTCTCTCTCCAGTTATTATTTATGTGTCTCCACTTCTCAGTGCAGAACCACTTTTTTTGGTTTGATTTTCAAGTGTGAAGATGAATTAAATACAAGTTCGTTTAAAAATGAGCTGCAAAGAGTTTTAAATGAGTCGTGGACGTGCTTTTTTTTTTAAAAAACATCAGTCATCGTCGACCGTCCGTCAGCGTTGTTTTTATATATTTTACTCTTTATTACGACAAACTGTTCATCACATTAAGAGCAAACTGTCAGCGACCAATCGAAACCAAAATGACGTGAGACGCTTTGTTCAGCGTCGAGAGGTGGTAGTCGATCGTCGTCGTGGTGACCATCGTCCCGTCGCCTCAGTGGACGAAGGAAAAACTAACTGGTTTGAGGAGATGAAGCGTTTAATGTGCTGTAGTTTCTTTTTTCTCATGAACATGTTTTCTGTCACACTCTGCACTAACAGCCAAAGGACATGCTGCAATTAACCCCACTCATGTTAGCTGAAATTAGCACCAACAAATCTTAATCCAAGGGAATAAATCGTGGTTTAGTAACTAGGTTATAAAACTCCAGAGTTTCCTGTAGAGGCTAATGATCACAAAGCACTTTTATTTGACTCATAAAGTTTGACTTGAAAAAGACGTGGTGACAATCAGTGTAATAAAAACTGAAATCAGAAGAAGCAAATAAGCGACAGTTAGCTGCTTTAGCTAGGCAAGGCTTTTGCACTCTTAGCTTGCTAAAACAAGTGTTATATTAATTAGGCTAATGTTTAGCATGGCTATGTATCAACTGTTGAGCAGCAATTAGTTTATGCTTTTATTCATTTTAATATAAAGTCATCGAAGCTGTTTGTTTTATCACTAATCACAGCTAGCCCGCTAGCCTAGAGCTGTATGGTACAGTAGTTTTAGGACCGTATCTATTAGCATTTCACATCAAATGGTAGTTTAGAAAATATTCCCATTGATTTTAGTTTTCAGCAGCAGATTTATAATAACCGTAAGGCACTTGTAATCTGTAATAAGTATTTTTCACCACTGGGACAGAATGGGTCCAAACCGTATTCACAGAGGATATTTTAATTTCTTACTTCCTGTTGAGAAGAAGAAGAAACATGATGCTGTTTGCTCTAATTAAAACAACAACAACTTCGTCAGAGGGTGGCGATACTGGCCGTGTTGTGTACGGTTGGAGAGTAGACAAAGTTCCAAACTGGAAATGAAACAAGTTAGTCAGTTTGATACTTATGTGCATTGATCTTTCATGACTGCAGTTTCTGTGCTTGCAGACACCGGATGTGGTTTAACAAAAAAAAATTTTTCTTTTAAAAAAAAAGATTTCTTGCGGTGGCACCACCAGAGGGAGCCGATGTACCAGTCGATCTACGTCCTGACTTTGGGTTGTGACTGAACAAAGACATGGTGGATTAAAATGAGTTTCCTCTGCAGGGTGTCTGTGTTCAGACTCCTGTCACGTTTAAAACGTAGCCGGGTATTTACAGAGACAGATATTTTCCCTTCTCCGCTTTCAATATTGTCCTTGTTCACAGCAGATCATTTTCCAAAAAGTATTTATTTACACAAATCCACTTAAATACGGCATCAAGAACTGTGATGAGGAAGCCAAACCTACAGGGTGGCAGTGTGACGAGGCGCATAGAGCCAGGTTAGCCAATCAGAATCCACGTACAAATGTCACATACCCGACGTTGGTGTATTTTGAACTGACTGTTTTCTACCTTCTACATGTGGATGTGGAATGTCCAAATGACGTAAATGACAATGGAGGTTTTGCGGTTTTGCATATATCTATGCATATATTTGCATATATCTATGCAAAACCGTGTAGATATACCCGGCTACGTGTAAACAGAGCCTCAGTGATGGGGTGAGGAGCTGCTGCTCCATGTGGAGCAAGATCATCTGATCACGACGCCTCCTGGTGGATGTTTCTGGGTGCGTCCAGCTGGTAGGAGACCTCAGAGCAAACTCAGAACACACAGGAGATTATGTATCTCAACTGGTTTGCAAACAACTGAGGATCAGCTGGACTACTGGAAAATAGACTAAAGTTTAGATTTGATTAACCCAGTGAGGCAAAACTGCAAGGTTGTTGATTCTCTTGATATGAGCGGCTCTAGCGTCCCTTTGACATAATCTGGCCTCTTTTAACTCAGCGTTAAAACGGTACAGGTTGACGTCAGCCTCTTCGTAACTTTGCTGCATAGCTTTGCTCAGCCAAATCACAGTTTAGTTAGTTTCCTCAGATTGTTTGGTCACTCATTGAAGACTCACAGGTGCTAAACACACACACACACATACACACACACACACCAGCATTGTGCACTAATAAGCAGGGGTCGTGCAGGGATCAGTGAACTACCACAGAGCTCGACATCAACAGTCAAACTGATATCAGAAAAAACCTCTTCAATAATCACAAAGTTAGGAGTTTATTATGTTGCACCATCAGTTCGATAGATTAGTTGGGATCCATACTTGTCCATATTGATCTGTTCATGTGTGTAACTGATCTTCTATAGAGCTGCATTCTCCAGACGTCACTGTAAAAAGCCATAAAGTGTTCAAGTATAAGAGACTTACTCAGTGCTCAGTGATTTTTCTGTAGCATATGTTCATGATCTGAATACGTCTTCGTACCTTTATTTATATAATCTACTTTCACTGCACAAGGGACGAGCAGATGAGTCATGTTGTGAAGTTGGAGCGGGTGATTTGGGAACAGGGAGCTGAACGTCGTTGTGTCGGGTTGTTCGTCAAAACGTGGCATAATAATCTGATGATTTATTTTGTTGCCTCCGTTTCCATCGCTCTGACTTAGTTTCCCATTCAGCTCCGAGATTTAGCTCCTTTTCTTTAACATTTTTCATGTTTCAAACACAAGGACGTAGAATGGTGAGACGAGTGACTGAGTGAATGTCTTGCATAAATATCTGTGTCACAGACACTTTACAAACAGAGTTTATACTTCAAGGTGCATCTGTAGTTACTAGCGCCCTCTGCAGCAGTTGGAGGAGTCGTGTGTTTATCTTCTGGTTGTGAAAATCTCACCTGCATTTGTGTTTATATTCTGTTATATAGTGTGTGTATGTGTGTGTGTGTATGTGTGCTATAACTTTATTTAAAGACCTGTTGTGGTTTGTAGACTGAAAAGATGGACAATTTGACAGATCGACAGCGAGTGAAGCCAGACATCTGTATCGCCCCCTGGTGGCTGGCTACAGTATGGCTCATAAGCCCCGCCCCCTAAATATTAACAGATGGGTTCATGGTTCAAACTCAAACTTCACAGTCCTCGTCAGATAAATGTTTCTGTCAGTTTAGGTCGTTTTTACCGCGCTGATGTTTTCAAACATAAATGTTTTATTAAAAATGGGCGGAGACGTTATGAGTGATTGTTTAGGTACAGAGGGAAGAGGTGGCCATCTTTATTTACAGTCACTGGTTTTGACAGATAATTCTGACCGATGAAAAACTATCGTCTCTGCTGCTGCAATGTTTTGATTTGTTGATCAGCTGACTGCATCCTTATCAAACGCCCCCCTCTGGATTTTTAATGAACATCTGCCGCCTGACAACAATAAGTTCTTGTGTTTGAAGCTGCGAGGAGTTAATATAAGCGCTCCTCATCTGACGGTTTGTTTTCTGTCCCTCTTTGTTTATTTACTTCAAAATTTCCATTGGAGATTGAATCATGTGATTAACTGGGTGATCTCTGGGTAAACAATGGGGTTCAGGGCGACTTGTCAGATAGAAAGGTGAAACGAGGCGGTGCAGCTCGGGTCGGAGGTCGTCCACTGACGACCCCAGTGTCGATCAGCCTTGTTCTGATGGTTTGACGCGCGCACACACACACACACACACACACAAGCGTCCCCATATACCCTCCCACCCCTCTTCCTCCTCCTCTCTCTCGCTGTTTTCTTTCATTTCCAGTCATTTTGCTGTTTTCTTCTTGATTCTCTTTCTCTGTGTCTCATGATGTAAATATACAGATATTCATTCTTCGGTCTGTTGACTTTATTCTTATGTAAATTATTTAAAAAAAAAAGAGATTGACCATGGATGATATACAATATACTATAAAAAGTATGAAATACAAAAAGAAATCTATTATCCACTGAAAACGATGAGAATGTACCTGATGATGATGATGATGATGATGATGATGATTGTTTCTGTGCGATGATTAACAACTGTGATGATGATGATGTCATGACATTGGTAAATAATGTGGATGATGATGATGATGACAGTGGTGAATGATGACGATTAAGATTAAAAACTCCTATGATTCTAAAGAAATGGTTGATGAAGCTGCCTGTTTTTCAACGGTCGAGTCAAATAACCCTGGTGATGCAGTCACGGTGACTGTCAGTGAGGTGTTGATCTTTACTGCTCTTGACGTGTTTTCAATGTGCGGTGTCCAACACATCACTGTAAATTATCCACTACAGGTCCAGTAGAAACCTTATCCAGGTCTTCAGGGACACTAAAAGCTCCAAGACTCTTTAAACCTTCTAAAGAACCAACACAACTTTCTTAATAACCACTAACAGGTATCATTTTACATCACAAACAACCGTTTTTGAAATTGACCCATTTTCTAGCAACATTTCTAAAAGGAATTTCTATGAGAAGGAGATGTTCACAATGTGGGTGGACGACCGTTCTTCAACAAAGACAAGGTAAAAAACGGTTTTTCATTCTCTGTCAACTTTAACATCTTCATCTGACCAGCTGAATCTACCAGAACGACCTCCGGCACAGCCGATAACATCTAACAACTTCCAGTTGACCAAAACTACATGTAGATCATTCTCATTTAAATAAAGAGCCTCTAAAAGACACTTAGACTACCTCTACAACCTTCAAAATGACCCCTTCGACTTTTCATGCACCAAATTTTATACAGTTCATCCTCAAGTCCAGGTGAAGCTTAATACCAGATTTCAAGACGATACTGCCCTGAGATATCTCCCTTAAATGTAAGAATGGGACAGGCTTAAAACTGCTGAATCATCTTGTTTATGAGTTTTCCTTAGTATTACTTTTCTCTAGTCCAACGGTACGTAGCAAACAGCAGCTGCTGATAATTTCATTTCATATCTTCAACAAACAACAGGGCTCCAGAGTTATATCTCGCAGTGTGACGTTAAAGTTTCCATCTGTGTCCTCAGCTACACAGATAAACGTCTAAAGTTTGTCCCGGAGTTATTCTGAGTCCATGTGTCATCGCTGACGGTGGGCGGAGCGCGGCGAGTCACGCTAACGACTTCAATCTGCCCCCGACTGAGGCTCGAGGTCAGAGGGAGGCGATGTGAGCGAGTGGCGAGCAGAGCGAGGGATAATTCGATTAAAGTCTTAGTGAGAGTGAGAAGAGGAAGAGGAGGAGGAAGAGAAGGAGGAAGGAAACACGAATCGAACTCATTCACACCTCAGGAAACACGCACATCAGCACTTTTGTCTCTTGTCTGCGGATTTATAAAGAACCTGACTTGAATACCAACACGCTCCTGTTGAGCTTCAACAGGCTGCTGCAGGGGAGTGGCAGGAAGCAGGAAGTACAGAAAACAGGAAGTACAAGAAACAAGAAGTACAGTCACAAGAGGGGGAGTCGACTTTAGACGACAGTACTTCTACTTTCTCAAGCATCTGTTTGTGACTTATTTTTACGTCTTAAACTGCTTGGTCTGGCGTGAAGTCGACTGGACCGGAGGTGAAACTGTGAAGTGAAACTAGATTAAAAAGAGGATTACTTCCTGTTTTAGCTTCCTCTCCTTCCAGCAATTCACTCCACTTACATTCAGTTAAAAGAGAGAAGCTCTTATTAAACTGCTTCACCTGCTAACGATGCAGCTAATCTTAGCCGGCAGCCAACAGAGCGAGGAGGATGGATGAGGTCGTCCAATCAGGCGTCTGATGTAGTGAGTTTCTTCCAGTGTTTTTGCCTTTAAGGGAGTTTCTGAATCGATTTAAAGCAGCAAGGTTCTTATGAAATGAGTTTATCTGCTGCAGTGACGAAGCTAATCTGCAGCCGCAAGCCGCCGCAGCTTCCCACAAGGATTAAATCTCTCAGCTCGTTAGCCCACCGACTTACTGCGGCCTGTCACAGCGACAGCAGCTGACAGGAGGAACTGAACAGCGTAACGGTCCTTCCTGTCGTCCTTCAGCCCAACGCTGAGACTGTAAACGTGTCTGTTGATCTGCTACAGTCGATCAGTGTGTGAAGGTTGTGATCCATGTCCATTATGACACTGTGACAAACCTCTGACTGCTACCACAATAACCAATAACCAACCATTATCCCTGACAGATTGTTTGTTTGTTTGGTCAATCACGTCATCGTTTAAACTTACCATTCATCATTTTCTGAATTATTCAAAAAACTGCACAATATCTGAAGTTATTTCATTAAACATCTTGTCAGTCCAAAGATGATAAAAAAAGACAAAAAAAAGCTGTAAATCAGTAACTTTTCAGGACATTGAGTCATCACACAACAGAAGATTTCTACAACTGATTCACTAAGATTTGTTTGATATATTTGTTTAAAAATGAAGGTTGAAGATCCAAAGCTTTGTTCGTGAAATTAAAACTGAATTGGAGCAAAACGTCCAAGAAACATCAAGTATGAAAGACTTTTGCAATAAATGACAGATTTTAAAAGCTCAAATCATCAGGTTTTTAGTAAAATGAGGTCATAGTCTGAGAAAGGTTGAATCCTGAGCTGTGACCAGAACATGAATCATTGTTTTTCTAATCGTTGGACACATTTTAAAAACTGTAGAAGAAGAAAAAACAGCAGCTGAGAGCAGTTGTTTGGTTTCTCTACAGTTTAAAGCATCATTAACTCAACACGGACACTTAATGATGTCATTACCATATTTTTCTGAAGGTGGTTTTATCTCCCTAATTACAGTTAATCTGTTCACCAGGGAGGAAAGTTTCCTCTTAACACTTTATTTATAGATTTTAGCCTTTAGTTTTTGTTGAAAGTAAAATCAGGATTTTAAAAAACAAATATTATTTAGTTTGAAGTGAGAAAGAAGACCTGATTAGTTTGATCTGTGTGTCACATCGTGGATTCACTCTCAAAGACATTAAAACAACTAATTTACAGTTTTTTCAAACACTGTTCAGAATATTTTCTGGATCTTCATCAGAGTTGAACTGACTCTGACTCGTTGTCACCTGAGCAAAGCGTTTGTCCTCCTGCACCGCTGCATGTCGAGGGATCACAGCTGATATTTTTATTCCCTAATTGACGACAAACCTCAGAGACATGTTGTTTTTGTGGAGCAGCGTCGGGGTTGAACTGGTGATGAGCAACGTAGCAGCAGACGATTCAAGACGACGTTCATTGTCCGTAAAAGTCGAGGATCCTTCGACTCGATGAACGCGGCGAGCAGCAGCTGCACGTCGCTGAAATCTGATGAAAAGACGGAAGCAGCTGATCTGAAATCAGAGGATCACCGGGATGTTCATCCGACGTCCGGACGTCTGCGACCTTTGCCCTCTGTTCTGTCTGCGCCCCCACCTCCTCGTCCTCCTCCAGGACCTGGTCTCCGCTGCACAGGTAAGACAGAGCACCTGGTCGACCTCTGACCTCTGAGGACGATCTTCTTCCCTGTAGTTTCCTACAGCTCCACCTTTTCTGCTTCATCTCTTACTCTACAGCTTCACTTTCTACTTGAGTCTGGGATCATTGTCTTTTCACTTGTCAATGTGAAAACACACAGAGGAAATAGAAGAGGAAGGAGAGGAGGTAGAGGAGGAGGTGAAATGAAACAGGAGAGAAATGATGGGAAGGAGGTGGAAAAAGAATTTAACAGATACAAGAAGAGAGAGAGACAAAGATAAAGAGGAAACAAGGAGAGAAATGAAATAGTTAACAGATTTGATAAGAGGAGGAAATAGAGGAGTACAAAAGGAAGGAAATGATCTGGAGGAAAATGAGGAGGTGCAGAAAAGACAAAAGAAGTGAGTCAAAGAGGAGCAGAGAGGACAGGAAAGAAGGACGGTGGAGGGAAGATGGAGGCAAGTTAGGGAGGTGAGGAAGAGGAAGAGGGAGTTAAATGATGAACTGATGACTGAGGAGACGTTGAGGAGGAGCAAATAAGGAGCAGACAAAAGGAGGAAAAAGAAAAGGAAAAGGTGGAAAGAAAGACAACAGTTCACAGCAGGAAGAGGAAAAGGAGGAGTAAATCTGCTGCAGACGAGGGAGCCGACCTGCGAACAGGCCAAAGGCTTGTCACACACACACACACACACACACACACACACACACACACACACACACACACACACACACCTGACACCATGCTGTGTATCCTGCATTAGCTTTCATGCTAATTTGCCTTCTGCACACATCTCCACCGAGCACGTGATGACGACGGTGATGATGATGCATGTATAAATTTTGGAGCCTATACCCACCCAAGTGTGTGTGTGTGTGTCTGTACATTCAGGGGTGTGTCGCTGCAAGAAACTGCTCTGCCGTGAGCTGCATGAAGAGGAGAAAGAAAGAGAGAGAGAGGTGTAAATAGAGAGAGAGAGAGGGTGAGTTAATGAGAAGAAGATGTGTGTGTGTGTGTGCGTGTGTGTGTGTGTGTGTGTGTGTGTGTGTGGAGAGAGAGAGTGAGCAAGCTGTCAGATGTGTGTCAAAGAGGATGAGAGCATGTATGTTGTCGCTGAACACAGATGAATATTGCTTTGTGTGAGTATGTGAATGGCTGAGTGCACATGAATGTGACTGACAGTCTGAATGTGTGTGAGTGTGTGTGTGTGTGTGTGTGTTAGTGTGTGTGTTGAGCCGACACGTGGAGGAGAGACTGTCAAGAAAGCAACGATGCATCTCCACAGAGAATACACCCAGTGAGGGGAGGAGGAGGAGGAGGAGGGGAGGGTGAAGACGGGAGGAAGGAGGAAGGAAAGGAGGACAGAGGTTAAATTGAAAGAAGAGAGAAAGAGAGAGAGGCAGGGGAGGAGGGGGTGAGGGAGGAGGAGGAGGAGCTGGAGGAGTGGCTGGGCGAGAGAGGTAGACAAAGCAGAGGAGTGTGTGAGAGAGAGAGGAGTGAAGGGAGGGCAGGCTCAGAGAGAGAAGCAGCAGAACGAGGAGGAGGAGACAGGGCAGACGAGAGGAAGAGAGAGAGAGTGTGTGTGTGTGTGTGTGAAGGTGTGTGTGTGTTTCAGTCTCTCCAGTGTAAATGAACGGGAGGCGTCTCCATTGTCTTCACAACGGTAAGAAGCTGCAGCTGCTCAGCAACTGGATCGTATGTGTGTGTGTGTGTGTGTGTGTGACACAAGTTCATCATGCCTGTAGTACCTGTACACTCAGCGTGTGTGTGTGTGTGTGTGTGTGTCTGTGCACAGCGTTGCATTTTGCAGAGAGGGATGGAAATGTGCATCAAGTGTAATTCAATGCGGTGCAGGGTGTGTGTGTGTGTGTGTGTGTGTGTGTGTGTGTGTGTGTGTGTGTGTGTGTGTGTGGGTGTGTGTGTGTGTAGAAATTCGCAGCAGGTTTTTTAAGGTCAAGGTTCAAATGAAGTTGAATTTAAGGTTAAAGTAAAATTCTCTTTGTTTCCAGATATTCTGTTGGTTCTGTATCTTTCATATATTTTATACATTCAGTTGGTTCTAAAGGTTCCATATGTTCTATTGGCTCTATACATTCTGTTGGTCCTAGAGATGCTATTGGTTCTAAAGGATCCATATGTTCTACTGGTTCTAAATATATATATATATATATATATATATATATATATATATGTGTGTGTGTGTGTGTGTGTGTGTGTGTGTGTATTTGAAATTGCGACTAAGATTAGATATAAATGAGTCAATTATTGATTAATTAATTGTTGGATTAGGTTATAATTATGTTTATTTATGTATTAAGTAGATTAGAAATGAGTTAATAGCTGTAGTTACATTTAATCTAAATCAAGTTAGAATCAGGTTTAATCTGAGGTTTGGTTTCAGTAAATTTAGGTTTCAAACCAGGTTTAAACTGAAAGATAAATTGAACCAGGTTTAGATCAACTTCAGTTTAGATTAAAGAAGTTAAAATCATCGTTAGATTAAGATTAAATCTCCAGTTATTCAGGTTAATATACAAGTTGATTGTTCCTGTTACATTTGAGGTTGATGTTCGTCGACAGAACCAGAACCTTTGTGACGTCATCATACAACATCATCAGAAGTGAGATAAAGATAAAGGAAAAGATACTGGTTCCAGATTAAACACGTTCGGTAGCAGCTGAGGCGGTTTGTCTCGGCCACGATGAGGTCGAGGCGTTAACATCAGCGGTTCAGAGAGAAGCTGTGACGATCAGATGCTTTTATTTTCTACTCAGCTCCTCAGAATAATCCAGACCTCTCCCTCCTCCTCCTCTTTACCTCATCAGGGAAAGACTGAAGCAGCAGCTGAATAAATTTGCAACTTGTTTTAAATCAAACATGAATTCCTGTTAAATACTGCAAACACACACGACTCTGCTGCTGCTTCCTCTTCCTCATCTACAGACCAGTAAACATCAGTTCACTGGAACAACTGGAGCAGAAAGTAGTCGTTTGTCCCATGTCCTTCATGTTTCCTCAGGACACATGAAGCAGCCGGACCATTTGGGAGTTTTCAGTATAAATAATAATCTGATAAATCTACAATCGAATATGTTTAAACTGTATGTTTAAATTTTAAAGCAAGTAGAAAAGCTCTGCCTTTATTTTTACCTCATTGTTGAATTTGATGTAATGCAATCAGGTGCCAATAGGAAACTCATTCATTTTGGTCTTGTGTTGAATTTTAAAGTGACGGCTCAGAGTCACATGAACCCAGAGTCTATTTCACCATGAATACGAGTCAAACTCCCTCAAGAGATATGTTACGTTGGTTGAAGTAATATCGAGTTTGATCAGCAGATTCATCATTTTCCTGAACAACCAGTCAATGTGTCTGTGAGGAGCAAGAAAAATGATGAATCTGCTGATGTGGAACACCCTTCAACACCAGTTGTTATAAAACCAGACGTTGGGTAAGTCTTGTAAAACAGTGTTTTTAATAAACTCTGGGTTCACTTACTAAGTTATCAGTACTTCAGTTTATGTGTAGGGACCCTATTCATGCTACTGCTGAAGTGAAGTGATATTTTGAGCTTTATTAGTGGTTAAAAAATTACAATTTAGATACGTTTGGCTGACTGCCCCATTTACTTTCATTGTTAACTATTTGGTGGAAACTCGATATTACTTTAACCAACGTAAAATATTTCTTGAGGGGGAGTTTGACTCATATTCATGGTGAAATAGACTCTGGGTTCATATTAATCCAGACCATCCCTTTAAGTTGAATCAGCTACTATGTCTTTAACAATGATAAGTTTTCAGTCAGTTCTCTGTCCTCATGTCTCAGAAACAACATAAGGGAATTTCTTCCAAATTTTGGCTGCAGGTCACAGCGACGTCACAATAAAATCTGTTTTTGGTCAAAACGCAATCAATTAAACTTCACATATCAAGGCAATACAACCAACAGAAGGATTTTTATGAGAGGGCACAACAAAGGAACAGGTTGATACTAAAACAGTAGAAAAATGTGTCTTCTGATCATCACCGAGAGACAGCTTACCAAATTTAAAAAGAAGTGATCCTAAAATTGGTCCTTGGGGAAGCAGGCAGGTTGTGTAGGAGGTCTGGGAGAAATCAGTAGCAACTGCTACAAAAAAAAAAAAAAAACTCTGCTAGAAAGATAAGAAGAGAAGTAGTGGAGTAGTAGTAGTTGTAGAGCAGCTGCCATCAGCCTGATGTGATCCTGACGTCATTCACTACTTTTATCAACACAGTCTCTGTTCTATGATTTGACCAGAAACCAAACTGATCCACTAGTTATGATGAAAGAAAACTTCTCTGCATGTATGAGTCTGGACAGACGTGAATGTAAACTGCATCTTGACCAGTTTTCAAAGGGGAACAACCGCGAGGTAATAAACCTGGTTTATAATGACTTTCAGGTCTGTTAGTGGATCTGGTTCAGTTTGGACAGTTATGGAGGCAAAAATCTGTTAATGTCTGCTGAAGGAACATAAAACAGTTTTATAGTTAAATAGTAAAATCCTAAAATCAATCAATGACAGTATATGGAAACCATGATGAGTTTTATCTGAGGCCTCATGTTTCTTACCTGCAGTTTGTTTTTATTCCTTCACTATTGAAATGATTGTATTTTTTATTCTATGTGTTTAACACTGAAAGAGGCAGAGATTATTGTCATAGGGAACATTTGATGTTTCTTCATTAGCAAACGTAAGGACCAACATCTGGTTCTCAGATGTTTTCAGATGTCGATCTATGGTCAGTACGAAGCCAAACATCTTCCTCTAGATCTGAGAAGTTTCTTACTAATGTGTGAGTTTTTTTATTTTTGACTTCTTAACAAACTTTATGACAGATTTGTGACTGGAGTGGTTGAGTTCTGGGCGATGGTTTGTAGGATACAACCTCTGATTTTCTTGTGAAAATCCACATGGAAAATCTCACTCACAACTGTAGATCTCAGGGTTAAACACAGAACACATACAATGAAAAATTCATAACTGTGACCCATTTGTTCAGATACAACAACGAGAACGACAACCAAGAGCACAACTCAGCGTCCGTGTATAAATATCAAAACTTCTGCCGGAGCTGATGGACTGACTCAGTTTTATCGTCTGACATTGTCTTTTCAGCGTCACACTCATATGATTTGTTCTTTTAGTTCTAAAGCTGAAGTTGTATCTTTGAAATTTTTGTTGATTTGTATAACTTTTTGCGTCATTGTTTAGAGATGTATTACTGTGAATTGAAGGGCAGAGGTTTGTGGAGAAGAGGCAGCAGCCCAGAATAAGTCCGTCCCGTTGGGGGCAGCGGTGAAGTGAAGTGTTAAGACACTCAAGTGCACGACCGTTCAATTATTTAGCGAGTGAGCTGCTGCGATGTTTGCTAGCTGCTGTAGCTAGCGGGACAGCTGGGACTGGGAGGGGTTGATCATTTCTCCCTGGAGATGTGCTGGTATTTGATTGGTAGCTGCAGCTGAGCTCTCAGAGGTTCACATGCAGCAGAGAGTAGGTTTCGTGAAAGTGGGTTAATGCATGTCCTGAACTGGAGCAGCAGCAGTAACAGAAGATGTGATGTTGTGTCATTGTCTGACGTCTGCAGACTGTTCTGCTCTTCATGTTCTGTAGACGTTAGCTTAGCATTTCTAGCATTAATGATGGTAACACCCTGACAATCAGTGACGACTAGAGTCGCCACATTTCACACAGAAAAACACAGGACGTCGACCACAGCGAGGCCCCAGGGGCTACAACCATCATGAGCCCGGTGGTGGTAAATCTAAATTTTAATTATAGTCTCAAGAAAGATTTATACTTAATGTTTAAAGAGGTTTATTACTAATGGACATTAGAAATAAACCCAATGGACTGTCAGCTGGGACTAGCCTCAGCACCTGCTGCAGCCCTCAGTAGGATCAGTGTTATAAATAATGGATGGTTATAATTTTCAGATATATACTCAGATTGTATTGAAATCAGATGAAGTCTCTATTACAACTGAACACACACATTGTCACAGCTGAGTAACGTGCAACAGAGAAAAGGATTTTTGAAGTAAAGCTTGAAGAAACATTTAAAATAAAATGACATTGTCAGACCTATTATTTTATTAAGTTGCTCTTATTACAGTTTGGTTGTGTAACTGTGGCTGTGACACAATAATTTTGTCCTGATTTATGAAGAGGACTTAATTTCAGATTGTTAGCCTACAGCTAATTTTCTGCTATTAAACAGTTTCTACTTTAACGTCTCCTGATGCTGTGACAGTTTCTACATGACATCCTGCAGTTTTCATATTGTTTCCTGATCAGTGTTAGACGGTGTTACATCAACCTGAACTAGAAAGGTGGAGGCTGACGCTGCTGTCTGAGCTGGACGGAGACACGAAGAGACAGACTCAGAGACAAACTGATGAAAAAGGAGAATATGACCTGAAGACTCCACTTTGTTCTATGAAAACGCTGCGTGTGACAGTTTCAACTCTCAGCTCTGTCACTGTTGGATGAAACGTTACCTCAATGTGATGACTGTGAAGAAATCAAAGAGCTAATATTTCTCCTGACTCATCAGAGGACCACATTTCCCATCAACCCACTCTGCTTCTTTTTTAAATTGATTGAAATTGTCTGATGTTTCCTAAAATCATCGACACTTTGGCAGAAAAAAAAGCTAAAGTCATGAAACAGTGACACTAATGTTAGTTAGCAGCTGTGTGTGATGTTGTTTCCATAATGAGTTTAGTTAAGAAGAAAGAAACTGTTTTTATGTTTTACTTTAAACATAATGAGACGTCCTTGTTGATGTTGAGGTAACTGGACAGGGCGGAGCTTAGCGATACGTCACTAAAAGGTGACAGAGAACAGTTGAACTGGGTTTTGATCTTTATTTTGTGATGTGACATAGACACAATAACATGTTGGTTTGATGTGTAACGTCTCACAGATCAGGGTGGGGGTTAAACATGTGGTTTTGCACCTATTTGGGATCTTTTCAGTCTTAACTGGCAACATCATTATGAAATGCAAACACTTGACACTGATTGGCTCCTTCACTGTCACTCAAATGAATGTAACTTCACCAGGTTCAGAACATGGACAGATCGTCTTTTTACAGAAAATCAGCTTTGAAGGGAGGGAATGGAGTCAGAGTGGGGGGGCAGGGAGGTAAATTTTACGTCACAAACAACCGTTTTTGAAATTGACCCATTTTCTAGCGACATTTCTAAAAGAGGAATTTCTATGAAAAGGAGATGTTTGGAGTTTCTAGCACTTTTCACATGTTCCGGAACACGACTAATGTTCTACAACAACAACAAAGACAAGGTGAAAACGCTTTTTGTTTCTCTATCACCTTTAAGCTTCCTGTTTGCTACCCTGATTGGGTAAAACCTTCAGGGCCAATCAGAGGCCGAGACCTTTAGCTGGGTTTCCATTCCTCCTAGAAATGTGCAAAACTATATAAAAGTGTAATGGAAACACTTTTTTCACATTTACCGTCATCGGCAGTTGCAGTAATTGAGATCACTGTCCCAACACCATGGGTTGCGTTTCCATGGTGTTGGGAACCATGGAAATGCAAGTGTCCTGTTGGACAAGATTTTATGATAATTATGGGATATCGCACTAGATGCAAAACACCCTCTAATGGAAACAAATAGCCAATTATTAGTAGAAATTTTAGAAATATCACTTTTATTTTGCACAAAAACTGTAATAGAAACGAGCTTTTGTTAAACTGATTGTGAACAATGAGGTCGAATGTTACAACTTGTTATTTTCACACTGGGAATGTATGTTTTGTGGAAAAGCAGAGCACAAAAGACTGAGGCGTAATTAACTTTTGTGATTTTTTTTTTTTGTTTTTTGTTTTTTTTTTAGACGATCTTTTCAGTGTCAGTGCTGTTGTTAATTATTAAAGTTTATTTTAATGATATTGTTTATTTTAAATTGTAGCATTTTTTGATTTTTTTGAGTTATTTGTCTGTGACGTCCAGAGGATCCTGTTACATTGTGACAGGAAGCGACGGAGTGAATCTGGTCACACTGATTTCACTACAATCACAGTTTATCACTGAAAAATGATTTATACTGATTATCATGTTGAGGGTCTGAGTGTGGATGAAGGGGAGGTCACGGCTGGACAGGTCGGTGTGTTCAACGTCTTTTATTTTAACATAAGAAACTGCAGATGAAGGTTGTTCAGACAGAAACAGAAGGAACAAAGAGACAGAGGAGCTGAAGATGAAAGATCAGAAAAACGATGGTGAAGACGAGTCTCGTGTTGTTTCACATCTTTTCAGGGTAAATGAAGAGACACAAGACATGAAAAGATGGTTCAGGTTCTGACTGAGTCCAGGTCCAGTTCTTCCATCAGGGTTCAGGTATCTGAACAGACCAGATCAGACTGAGTGAACAGGTCTGTGTAGAGCTGGTTTCATACACTGGGGGGCGCCGTTCTGCTGAAATAAGAGGCAGAACAGACTGTGTGTGTGTGTGTGTGTGTGTGTGTGTGTGTGTGTGTCATGCCTCAGTCACTCAGCAGGTGGCGCTGTTCTCTCACTACAGGATCTTGTGGTTGTTCTGACTTGTTTATATGTTGTTCAGGTGGATGTTTTGTATCAGATAATTCAGACATTTTAATGTCTGTTTAACATTTTAATGCCTCCTGTTCATGACGTCTGTGTGGAAACTAAATCCACAGCCTTCAGGAGTCAATATAAAGCAGGGAGGTGCATTCTGGGTAAACTGTCGGCCATCTTTATGTGGTATTGATTGCTGTGATAGATAGATAGATAGATAGATAGATAGATAGATAGATAGATAGATAGATAGATAGATAGATAGATAGATAGATAGATAGATAGATAGATAGATAGATAGATAGATAGATAGATAGATAGATAGATAGACAACCCGACACATTTATCTTCTGAGTCATTTATGTGACAAACATTTTCCAGATGTTTGTTCTGTCAGTGGATGAGGTTCTGTCTGGTTCTGGTTCTGTCTTCATTGTTACTTCCTGTTTCAGTGTCAAACCAGAATCAAAAATCAAAAAACGTTCAGGTCGAAATGTAGAAGAAAAATGTAGAAATATATGTGAAAGTTTCAGTGCTGAGACGGTATGTGACAGTGTGTGTGTGTGTGTGTGTGTGTGTGCTGCAGTATAATGCTGCAGTGCATCTCCAGCAGCAGATATTACATTTCATTGTGAAGCTGCTGTAAAATGAGAGCTCACATCGTTTATTTTTCTGTTTTTAACTGCGGCGCCCTCTAGTGGTCGAGTCAATAGCCACTCGTCTCTTGTCTCTGATGATGAACTCTGACATTTATTAGTAAAGAACATGACACCAGTTCCTGTTGTGGCTCCTACACATTAAAAGTCCTTTTCCTCAAGGTAAAGTATGTGAAAATTATCAATAATTTACATAACAAAGTAAAAGTCACACGTCTGTATCTTCTCCGTCCTGTGGAGGTTTTTAATAGTTTATTAAACCCAGGAAGTAAATGAAGCCACATGAGGTCATCTCACATGTTTTTCCTCCTTCGTTTCGTTTTCAAAAACATATCATCAGAAAGATAAATACATAAACACACCGTCAAGACCTGCGTAGAATCATGAATCAGAATCTTGAAAAAAAAAGAAGAAACCACTCAATCGTCTTTTACATTTACATCCAGTTGCTTCGTAGTAAATGTTGAATCGAGGGTCGTTCATGTTTCATGTGGACAGAGAGAAGCTGATTTAGAAAATAAAACTAAAAAATCAAATTAGTGGAGAATGTGGACTGAGAATCCTGCAGGTTTAAACTTGTTCCAGATCAGGATGAACAGGATGGAGACGACGATTAGCATGTTAGCACGTTAGCATGTTAGCATTTTAACCTCAGCCTCAGACTCACAGCTGTTGGCGCCTCCTGTGTGTAGCGGTTTTTTCCTACATTGTGGGGACTTAAACCTGTTTACACACTCACATTGTGGGGACCTGTCTCCCTTGTTTGGGCAAAAAGCAGGTCCCCATGATGTCAAAAAACAAAAAATGAAGGTGAAGACATAACTTCAGGTCTGGTTCAGGTTTGGTTCAGATTTAGATAAAGGTTTGACAAGTGGTACCAACAACTGGGATCTCTAGGGTTTCCAGGAAAGTCTCCAGGAAATGAATGTAAGTCAATGAAATGTCCCCACAAGGCATGAAAATAAACGTGTGTGTCTGTGTGTGTGTTACATTCCTCTCCATATGCTTCTGATCCCAGGCCTCTCCCACTCCCACTGTTGCTAAAATCAGCAACACACACACACACACACACACACACACGCAGAGTGACAGCGTGAAACCTGCGTTGTCATAGCAACACCTCACTTGACTCGGCGACCGTCACCCCCCCATCGCTCCCCCCCTTTAGTCTGCCCCTCCCTCGCCCATCCGTCTCCAAGCAACATCATCTTCCCGCTCTCTCTCTCTCTCTCTCTCTCTCTCTCTCTCTCTCTCTCTCTCTCTCTCTTCCTGTAATTTGTTGGAGCCAAAGTTGATCATGAACGAAGGAACGAAGCAGGACGGACGGAGGGAAGAAAGACACGAGGGGGGAGAGGAGGAGGGGAAGGTAAAGAGAGGATAGAACAGACCAGGATGGAGGGAGGAGAGAGGGAGTGGGAGGAAATAGAGTAGAGAGAGGACTAAGAAAAGAAAAGAGGAGGAAGATAAAGAAAGAAAGTTTGGAGCAAGAATAATAGAAAGAAAGAAAGAAGGAGAGGAAGAGGAGGAGGATGAACGATGAGTAAATAATACATGTGTAGAAAAACGAAGGATAAATAAAATGGAGGGAGAAACGTTGTTTACATTATTTATCACCTGCTCTCATCTACTCGTTTTCATTCTCGTATTTATTTTCATCTTCTGCTTCCTCCTGATCTCTTCTTCCTTCTCCTCTTCGTTCTTCTTCTTCTCAATAAAAACACATAAACATAAAGTCTCATTAAAAACTCGGCAGGTTTTTATCGTGTCACAGTCAGAGACGAACGAAGCGCTGACGTGAAGGAAAAGTGGAAAAACTTCACAAACTCTTTGAGTTCAGAGACGAGAAACGTGTCTGAACCTTTTTAACCTTGAACATCCTTGAAAAACTGAAAATACAGTTAAAGTGATCGTAGAACATAAAACCATGTTTGCGTTGATGTTGTTGAATAAAGACAAAACCAGAACCTCAGACCTCATCTCCGCCTCCGATCGCAGTAAAACAACAAGCTCTGATATGACGTCACAGTTTCCATGAACCCCCAACATTTACATTTACATCCAAAATACTTTTACAGGAGGATAGATTCCTACAATCAATCAGATGTGAAAAAATTCTGATGTTAAGAACAAAGATTAGACAAAGTTATTCAGGTGTCTAGTCGAGGGTGAAGTGATACGGTTCCTCTTGTAACACTAGTGTTATTACAGCAACTATACATGTTACATATAGTTCCTAGAAAGACTCAGTGACTAAACTCACCACTCTGACACATTCATTCATGTTTTCTGACTGGATCAGACATGTAACGTTCAAGTTCAATGATTCATTGATTAACTCACTGATTAACTCTGAAACCCATTGTCAGCCACTGTCACAATGGTGGACCTTCCTTACCCTCTCACTGTAAACCAACCAATCAGAGCACAGCTCATTTAAATATTCATGACTCTCTGAGTTGGAGGGTAAAACGGGGTCGTTTCATACTCAAGGTTTTTATGAGGTTGTATCAGCTCGTTTAGGATCCTGGACCTTTTTCAGCTCAATCAATGTTATACACACTATTTGGAAACGATGAAGAACAGTTTATAATAATTTATTCTATTTTAAATGTCTTCTATGATCTCTTTAAGTTCAGTTCACAACAAATGAGAAAGATGAAGGAAAGGAAATGAGTAAAGGATGGATGGAGAAGAGCAGATTATGAGGAGTAATGATGAATTATAGAAGCTTGTCCCCAGGCTGGAGAGTAACTGGGGGGAGAACAAGAGGGAGAGGATGGATGGATGGATGGATGGATGGATGGATGGATGGATGGATGGATGGATGGATGGATGGATGGATGGATGGATGGATGGATGGATGGATGGATGGATGGATGGATGGATGGATGGATTGGATGGATGGATGGATGGATGGATGGATGGATGGATGGATGGATGGATGGATGGATGGATGGATGGATGGATGGATGGATGGATGGATGGATGGATGGATGGATGGATGGATGGATGGATGGATGGATGGATGGATTGGATGGATGGATATTGATGGATGGATGGATGGATGGATGGATGGATGGATGGATGGATGGATGGATGGATGGATGGATGGATGGATGGATGGATGGATGGATGGATGGATGGATGGATGGATGGATGGATGGATGGATGGGATGGACGGATGGATGGATGGATGGATGGATGGATGGATGGATGGATGGATGGATGGATGGATGGATGGGATGGATGGATGGATGGATGGATGGATGGATGGATGGATGGATGGATGGATGGATGGATGGATGGATGGATGGATGGATGGATGGATGGGCGGATGGATGGATGGATGGATGGATGGATGGATGGATGGATGGATGGATGGATGGATGGATGGATGGATGGATGGATGGATGGATGGATGGATGGATGGACGGATGGATGGATGGATGGATGGATGGATGGATGGATGGATGGATGGATATGGATGGATGGATGGATGGATGGATGGATGGATGGATGGATGGATGGATATGGATGGATGAATGGATGGATGGATGGATGGATGGATGGATGGATGGATGGATATGGATGGATGGATATGGATGGATGGATGGAGGTGAAGAGAGAAGGGGGACAAAGAGAAAGAGTGAAGTGAAGAACAGAGCGAGGATGAAGAGGTTGAGTGGGTCACTACATTTTGTTGCAGAGCGAAGCAGGAAAAATTATGAAATGCCCCAGCTCCCGTTGCCGTGGAAACCAAGGGGAAGCTCTTTCATGTTTCATGCTTTGTTGCCCACGGTAACCATCCAGAGACTAAAGGATGGAGAGAAAGAAAAAATAAAAGAGAGAGATAATCATCAATGATCAATAACATGATCAATTCTTTAGACAATGATACGATATTTGTCAATATCTGTTCACATCAGTTCAAAACAAAACAACTAAAATCTGATGTGACCATTTTATTTCTGACTCTTAGTAAAAAAAGAATCAAACCAGACATTGTGTTGTTGATCAGCTGTGATACTCAGAGTCTTTTAGTTTTAGTGTAAAATAACTGGTCAGAGCTGGTGAGCAGGTATCTGACACGTTAACACGGGTCAATGTCCTGCTGCTTCTTCTTCAGGTCCCGGAGGAGAGGAGATTAAGAGCCAGTCCCATTTCTCTTTTTTACCCCTTCCCCTTCACTTACCCATCATCCCTTGAAACAAAGTGGTGAGAGGTGAGACGCCGCTACTTCACCGTTACACGTCATCAGGACAATGTGACAAGTCTCCATGACAACAAACAAACAAAGATGGCGTCTACAGGCTCGTTTACGTCCATCAAGTTGGTGACGGATTAAAAATTGACAAAATGCTCGTTTACATTAATCTAATCACCATCAGAAGAGTCCTGTTATCAGATGAATGGAAAATGTTAGCAAAGTGAATTGCCAGCTAACATTAACAAACATTATTGATTAGAGATTAGCAATAGGTTAAATGAATTGATTATCTTATTAATTGAATCACTGTCTGCTGTGTGTGGTCCTGGAATAGCTTCGCTTGGAGGTTGTGTGGCCCCTCCCCCTAATCCAGAAGAGATGAAACAGTAGCGCTAAGAGGTAGAAATGGGATTGGCCCTAAACGTCCTCATCGTCTTGTTCTTGGCTACTTGCCGTGACCTGCCTGGCGCTAGACTACTAGCATCGTTTGAATGTTTAGGAAGGAGCAGTAGGAGGTGGAGCTTGGACGGAAACAGTAACACAGACGTGTCACAGGAATAATTTAGTACCAGAGCGTTGGGATTGACGACCTCTGTGGTCAATGACTGGATGTTTGTTGGACTGTTCGATCTCAGTAGTTTAATTTTTTTGTTAAATATCGTTGTTTCTCTCCATATAATCGATGTGTTGTTGTTTTTAGTTCACACCGTCGCTACACTCACTCTGTTTGAAGTCAACTACGGCCTGTTGTCTGCCCCCTGGTGGTGAAGAGACGACATGTGTACTAAACATCTGCATCTCATCAACGTCTCATCATCAGGAGGAAAGAAAAAGAGTGAAACGAGAGATTTTCATGTCGAAAACACAACAAAGTCTCAGAGCGTTTAGTGTGGTTTTCTTTAATTAGCCGAAATAAATCAGGGACATCTTTTGTCTCTTCTTTCTCAGCTGAAAGCGAACGCAGTGCTGCAGCTTCTCCAGTTAATGAGCAGCTGTACTGCAGTTAATAGAGTGAGCAAAATGTAGTCTCACATTTTTACAAACCTAACTAAACTTTATGAAATATTAAATGTCAGTCTATTCTGTAGCTGTCGCCTCATTAACACAGTTCGGTCTGTGTACGACACCAGAGGGATTTCACTGAGGAATCGCACTTTATTTTATCTACAACGTCCAGGTTCTATGTGAAAATCATCGCCAACCCTCCTCTCACCCCGTCAGTCACATCTTAGTCTGAACCATATTCAGTTGCTTTGTAAAAGCTTCAGATGTGATCCCTGAATCCAAGCCTCTGTCATCCTCCAGAAGTCGTGGTTTCAACTCGTCTCTGTGTTCGGGGATTTCTCTCAGCGTGAATCCAACCTCCTACACAACCAATTTTAGACATATTACCACTTAAAAACACCAGCTGGTCCAAATGTTTGACTCCCCCTCCCCATCACGATGATCTGAAACGTTTCCAGATGTGGTGGTGAAACTTCTGCCTACGACTCTAATACCATGGAGGAGCTGGTTTAAACTTATCATTTATAGCAGCGGAGCAGGGAAGAAATATCAGCAATTGGAAGAAAATGTCAAGGGAACTGCAACAAGACTGATCCAATTCTGAATTAAAAATAGTGTGTGTTGGACGGCGTCCAGGCTGCGTGGTTGTGTGGGTTCTGGAGGTGTCTCGACAAAGACGCTTCTTTAGCACAGATGCTCTGGAGTTTTGGTCAGTTACATATCTTTATTTCTTCTCTGGTTTGGGCCGAAACTGTCTCACACAGTCATGTTTTGATTATCACTCCAGTTATTGATAAGGAGGAGGAGGAATGTGAGTTGAAATGGTGAGAGTATCATTGTTATATAAAAGCTCGACAGGGTTTCCTGCTCATAAAAACAATCATGGAAACAATAAACTATAAATCATATTAAAACATAGTTTAAAAAGCAACACAACTGATGGCGGTTCATTTAATTTTCTCTGTTTAGTTTAGTTTAGACTGTTAATTCATAAAAAAAAACTAAACATGTATGTTTATGTATATGTGACTGCACGTGACAAGCATCAGTGTGTGTTGTTTCTCTTTGGTTCCTCCAACATTCGTCTTCTCGTTAGTCTGCTGAGGCGGGAAAAACCTGAACGTCTCTAAACGATTTGTTCAACCTTTAACAAAGACTATTGTCAGTGTGTAACTCCTCCCTCCTGTTGTATAAAAAAAAAAAAAAAAAAAAATCAATGAGCGTTTGTAAAGATGGACGACATGAGGTCAGAGCTTTGAACTCACTGAGCAACAACTTCCTGTTTCACCTCCCGGAGGTTTGACTGTTTCCTGTTGGTCACCAGATACAAAATCAGCTGTTTGACTTAAAACTTGAAGTTTTAAATATGATGATGGTGATGAAGATGATGGTGATGAGAGAGAGCACCTCTCTGTCCTCCTCCCCCGTCTTCCCCATTTCTCTCTCTTTGACTTCCTCGTCTCCTCTTCCTCCTTCTCTCTACCTCTTTCCCTCCCTCTCCACCCTCCTCACCCCTCGCTTTACCTCTCTCCCCCATTTGTCTCTCACTCTTTCCCCTTTATCTCCCTCCCTCTGTCTCTCCTCCATCTTCCTCTTTGCCTACCTTGTCTCCTTTATCTCTCTCTTCGTTCCCCTCGCTCCACCTCTCTCCCCCCTTCTACCTCCTCTTTTCTCTCTCTCTCTCCCCCTCCATCTCTACTCTCTCTTCCTCCTTCCTCTCTGCCATCCTCTTCTCCTCTCCCCCTTTTCCCTCCCTCTTTCCCATCCCTCCCCCTCTGCCCGCCTCACCCCTCGCTCCATCCCTCTCCCCCTTCTGTCTCTCGCTTCCTCCCTCTCCTCCTCCATCTCTCTGTTGCTCTTCCTCTTCCCTCCCCATCTCTCTGTTTGTCCTCTCATTCTCCCCCCTCCATCTCTCTCATCCCTCCCACCCTCTCTCTCTCTCTCTTTCTCTCTCTCTCTCTCCTCCCCTCCCCCTCCCTCCCTCCTCCTCCTCTTCCTCCTGGTGGCAGCAGCTTGTTGTTGCACCACTCTCTTCCTCTCCCTCTCAGCTTCAGCTTCAGTCTCAGTCTGTGACTGATCATCAGCAACAATGTGGTGCATCAACTGCGCCTCGGACAAAACGCCGGCGATCCTCCACAACAAGCTGCTGTACTGGTAAGAGCCGAACCAGGACCAGCACCTGGATCAGAACCTGGACCAGGATCCTGTGGTTTTGTGTGTCGCTTTCTTCCTCCTCCACGCTGCGTGTTTTCCGCCTGTGATGCCGCACTGCTGCGCTGCGTGATCCTCAGTTTGCGTGTTTTAATTCTGAGCAGCTGATGATGATGATGATGATGATGATGGTTGTAAACAGCTGCGGCTCCGGGTTGTTAAGGTTCGGGTTCGGGTTTGTTCCTAGTCTTTGGATCCGGACTGTTCTGGATCAGAGGCGGTCGCGTTCTTTTTTCTTTTTTCTTTTTTTTTTTTTCTTTCTTTTCTAATTTTTTCTCTTTTTTAGACACTGTTTACCTGTCGTATGTGCGCGTGCAGGCTTGTGCGCGTGCCTTTGGCTCTACCTCTACCTGTATCTCCATCTCACGACCTCTCCTCCTCTCTCTCTCTCTCTCTCTCTCTCTCTCTCTCTCTCTCTCTCTCTCTCTCCTGTTCCCATTCATTCCCTAAGTCTCTCGACCTTCCTCGCTTGTGTTTGCTAAACTTTTTCAGGCTTTGCCCTCAGTTTTACCTTTCAGGCTTCATGTCCTGCTGATGAGGTGAATGTGACTAAAGTTTGAGGCAGCAGCTGCTGACTGACAGTCAGATGATATAACTGCAAACAGCAGCGTCATACAAACTGTGTGACATTGGTGGAAATTGCAGCGGGAGACAAAGTGAAGCGGGAAAACCTTGAATAAATGAGTCAATGAACATGAGAGGTGCTTCACAGATGGATCAGTGGGTGACGTGAGGGCGACGTCTGTTGGTTTTCTATCAAACATTGTTCAGTTAAACTGGATCTCTGTTAAATAAATGTCTTTAATGAGTCACTGTGATTGTTTGAACCTTTGGTCTTTGTAGAAATTCAACTTGTTTCCATCGATGGTTGAATTAGAATGAAATGCTGCTAGCTTTAGTTGACGCATCCTCTACCATACAGGAAGAGACACGACCTCTTCTTCCAAACAAACCTCTGTACGCCGTCATATCTGGGTGAAAACAAAACCAAGACATTGTCCAACAAACCTTATGGTCGTGAGCTGTAATCACATCAACAACAGCCAATGGGAACGTAGATGAAACTGAATGAGGAAGTTCCTACGTCAGCATTCACGTTGACGGACCTGGTGTGAAAGTACAGGAAGTGGTGCTGTGAAGAGAAGGTAGTAATTTGGTGATGAAGCAGTGAAAACAGCTCTGACGTCCATGATTCACAGTTTACGTTGGTGCAGACAGAAGCTGAAGTTTGACCTTTGTTAAACCTCACCAGTGTTTCACTCACATTAAACTCATCGGAAACAGTGATCGCAACACGTGATCGTGATTGTTGACAAACAAACAAAACATCTGCTCTGGGCCAAGATGGCGGCCGTTGAGAGCGAGAAGTGCATGTCTCTCTCCTCATCAGTGCTCAAATGATCATGTTTCAGATTAGACTGTTTCTCTCCACCATCATCCAAACATGGAGCTTGGACTGACTGTTTTTATGTTATTTTACTCCGTCATTGTAAGTGATCTTAGCCTAATGCACTTTAGTGTAAGTGATGGAGGTGGGTGGGGGGCAAATCCATAACCTTTGACTCCTGAGTGTCCTCAGAGACTGTGTGTGTGTGTGTTAGTGCTCTGTGTGTTTATGTATAGACCAAGCTCAGTATGAATGTGTGTAAAGAGCTTTGAGGGGTCGATAAGATGAGAAAACTCTGCGTTACTGTTTACCATCGCTCATCTGAATTGCATCAGTCCCCCTCAGCTGAGTGTGTGTGTGTGTGTTCGTAGTTGTAATGTAGTGTGTGTTTAATTCTCCTTATTGTTTTTTTTTTTTTATGTGGAAATAAAATTAAACTAAACTGTTTGTGCTGTTGCCGGGATCCACTGCAGCAACACACAGATGGATTACAAACCACTTAAGCTTGAGGATCCATCTGGGGTTTGACTCATTTTAAAGGTGCTATCGTTACCACTGTACAGAAGAAATACCAGTAGATGCTTGTTTTGTTTTGTCGGGGTAGGGGGGAAGTTTTATTTTTCAGGACGAGACGGTTTTAGGTGTAAGGACACCAGATTGTTTTTTTATGGAGAGAACTAGTGAGACGTGTTGAATTGTAGCTGTGCCTCAGTTTGAGACCTGGGCTCATATGTCGTATACGTCACAGCTGTTGACCAGGCTGGTCTCGTTTCAAAGTCTACAACGGTTGGATCCTTCACAGTCCAACATATCCCAACATTCATTTCAGCACAGATGACGTTTGTGATGTGGACGTGTAGTCAAAGCTGGACTGGCTCCATAATTGCCTGAAATAAACAAATTAATCAACGTTTCTTCCAAATGTAAAATTAAATTATAGTAAATTCTTATGCTGCGAAGCGACATACACATGTAACATTGGAAATGTGTCATAGGATGAACCATCGGCCAAGCTTTCATTGAGAGTCCTCTACAGCTCCTTACTTACTATCCCAACAGAAACTTCATCCCTTTAGTCAACAGTAGATGTTTCTAATGGGTAGAAAACAACATCAGTCTTATTCTGTCGTTTAACTAGATGTGTCTATACAGTTACAAACTATGTTAATAAAGTTCTGTTCAGGATCGTCCACCATGACAGAGTTTATCCTGGATGTTGCTGCTGATGTCAACATCTCTGTCTCTCTCTTGGATGGAAACTAATTTATTTGTTGTGGTAGAAAAGCAACATCAGTCTGAATTCTTGCTCTAACAAGCTAACCAGCTAGCCAGTCTGTCTTAAAGAGATAGTGCTGCTCTAATGACTTATTACTGTCTCTTGTCATGTAAGTGCAAAGATGTCTGAAGCTGTTGGAGATCAATCTTCACCACCACCTGCTCCTGGCAAGAAACCACATGAACCAGCAGCAGTGAACTGGTTGAGTCACCTAAGCTGAGTCATGTTCGTCACTACGTCCCAGAGCTTCAGTTGAAAATGTGACATCATGAAGAGAAATGATCATAAACACACCGACTCATTTATCTTTCTATTTGTGAAGTAGTAGTTGGTTTTCTTTGTTAATTTATGTAAAGTTCATGAACATCAGCGTCTCCTTGTTCTGCCTCAGTAACGAGTCGACTGTCATGGACTGAATCAGACACTGTTTTAATATTTTCCTCTTTGACTGGTCAGACATGAGACGCAGACAGATGTCAGACTGTGTGTTGGACACTTCTGTCCAAAAACAGACAAGCAGTCATGTGACACCTCACATGTGGCAGCTCTTTATAGCCTTTAACAGTCAGAGGTGCAACACAGAGTCTTTTCTTTATTTGACAAAAGAAATCAAACTTTAGAAAAGTGAGAACATCAAAAACTGGTCAGATCTTAGAAAGACAAAGTAGATGAGGAAATCGGTTTCTAAGGACGTTTTGTTGACGTGTATGTATGGGTCAACAACATGGGTCCTGTACAGTCGTGTACGGTTTAAATAATTTGGGTTTTTGTTGTTATGGTGCTTTCGGCCACTCGGGGGCGGTCATGTTAGAGCAACATGATGCTCCGTAGACTGCTTTAGCTCAATGTTTGGTCTCCACCAGTTTCTGAGGGAAACATCTGACTCTTTAGCTGCTAAATGCTGCACCATGTTCTGACTGAGTCTGTCTGCTGTTGGCTGCTATGAGAGCGGAGAGAGACCAGAACAGATAAACAGATAAAGAGATCTGTAAAGCCGAGAAGAGGCTGCAGATTCAGCTGTAGCTTGTCATGATTTGTCCTGGACAGCACAGTCACCTGTCATACTCCATCCACCCACCTGATGTCCCCAACACTGTCTCCGTATCATCCACTGTGTATTTATATTCAACTCAAACGTCAAGCTATTTTTTAACTCTCAAACTTTGAAAACTGAACCAACATGAATTTGAAAGTTGGACCTGGATTCAGACTGACTAACGCAGCTCGATCAGCGCTTCAGATACTGGATTTAAAATTTGCAACAATAAATGTGGCAAAACCTCAACACTCTTGTTTTAATACGTCAGTTAAAACAACAATTGATTTTTGCAGATGTTTTTAATCTAATTTTAGCTGATTAATACACAACTTATTTTATTTCATTGTAGAAAAAAACACAAAGTATTTCTTGTATCACAAGTTAATCTATGACTCTTTTTGTTTTTAGATACAACCGACATATAAAAACAGCCTCATCATCTTAACATGATGAAGTTTGTTGTTGGTGTTCGTATTAGACATTAAGACGTTATAACTGCATGCTCCTAAATAATTAATATCACTTTATCTGGTTGATGTCATCTGAGAGCCCCCAGGTGGCTGCTAGCGGTTCAGCCGAGGATCATAACGATGATGTAGATCCGGTCGGAGGAGACTTGCTGAGCTGTGAGACGTCAGACGAGCAGATGTTTAAGCACTGAACATGTCTGCAGACATGAACAGTCACTGTTCATCATTAGTGATGCGTGTGTCAGCATCCAGGGCAGATGTTTTTATCCAGTGAGGCACAGGTGGGATGTGACCCCCCCCTCCTCCTCCTCTCTCCTCCAGCCCGTCAGCATCAGCAGCAGCGGTGAGCGGTGCTTCATTAGTTCTCTGCTGCTCGGCTGGTGGGAGCGTTGAGTCATGCAGGCTGGTCCGGGAAGCGTCGCTGAAGGAGTTGACTCAGCAGCGTTGCTGTTTTAATCCCAGAGGAGCTGTTGCCTGGAAACCTCCCCGAGCCGATTCTGACCCGACTCCTCGGTCCGACTGCAGAAGGACGACAGGTCTGCTGGTAACACTGATGCTACAGGCTGCAGCTCATTACAGCTCATTATTACACGTGAAAGTGATGACGGAGCAGACTGATGATTAGACTATTCTTAGAGTCGAAGCAGCAGTGCAGCTGGAGGTATAATGGTTTTCATGATGGAGGCGCTGGAAGAAAGGTCGTTCATCCTCTGGGGAACAGGAATGTGATCTATGTATTTCGTGATAATTTACTCAAGTAGATTTTGTTATTTCTTGTGTGTTAGTGAAAATTTTCTTGATGCTGTGAGAAGAAAGCTGTACGATGTGATGTGATGTCTGTGTGTCCAGTAGGGGGCGATCTGAGCGAGAGATCAGATTGAAATCTTTTTGTGTAAAATCACGATTCTTCCTTCATTTTTATCTGACTTCATCGGAGGATAAAGGCCCAACCTCTGCTTCATGTTCTGACAGGAAGTTGAAATCTGTGTCCTTTGTCCAGCTGTGAAACTGTAAATCCTGGAGTCTCCTGTGATGACTCATATTAGAAGAACTGATAGAAATTGGTGACTGAGCTGTTTCTATCAAAAACTATGACTGTTGTTTTCATACGTCTTCATTCTTCTGCATCAGACAAACCAATCATCTAATTTTCTCCCTGTTTATCGCCTGTTACTTCATGTTTTCTACTTTGATTCCTCGATGAAAATGAGGCAGCGAAGAAGTCTTGACTTAATTGGTTTTCATTTCACACTTTTCAGGCGTGAAAACGTCGAGAGTTTGAGAGGAGACGAAACTGTTTTATGACGTTGACGTCAAGTTCAGGAGACGAGAAAAGAAAAGTTCACAATCGACAGTCTCACAGATGAGTTTTTATAATTACTGAAGCCTTAAAATAACCACCATTTTATAAAAGTAGCAGCAGCTCGTATAAAATGGCTCCGAGCTGAAAGAGAAATCAAATGACTGAGTTGTTCACATCCACCAAACCTTTATTTTGTTTTACAGCTAATGAGTTTAGTTTCATGTTGCTCTCTTGCAGACAGAAGCAGAAGATAACGTGTTCACAGTGAGACCCGTGTCTTTTAGTCGAGCATAAAAAAAAAAAAAAAACATCCATATTTCCTCTTTATTCTCAGATTTTGCTGAGTGAGATTTTAAGTTCTGATCTTTCCAAGTTTTCATTTTTCAAACCTGAAATCGTCCAACAAGTCGTTTTCTTTTTCTTGAACGCTCTCGGTCCTCAGAACCGACCGCCTCAGGTTTTGACTGAACCATGAGAACGGTTCAAACTGCAGACGTTGAGAAAACCTGACACATCCGTCTGTTTGTAAAAACCTGAACAGCGTATCTGTTTCCTCAGGGTCGCTCTCAGAGTTACACGATTAATACGACCACAGAGGACAGCTTTATGACTGTGATTCTTCACATCGCTCTGCTTTATATTGCTGGGTTTTATTGGCCACAGAGGACTCATTTTCCAGCTGATGTCTAATCTCAACCCTTTGTGTTTTTAACCTCTAACATCAGGAGGTGGAGGCGGAGATTATTATGACCAACAAGACCAACAAAAACCATTTTAAAACAAACAAACAAACAAAATAACAGGCTGGTGTATCTACTTGCTGTCAAGTCTGTCACTTTAACTGGAGTTGAAACACACAAGTCTCTGCTTCCTGTTTTTCACTCTGGTTTTACTCTGAAAGTCCTGACAGGAAGTTGTGATTCATATCTCTCTGTCACTGACGCTTTACAAATTGTTTGTCTGTTTGTCATTATTTTTAGTTCGTATGGAGTCTGAACTGGATCCACTGCTACATTGAAGGATTTTACTTTGAAAGGTCAGCAACAGCTAGTTCCTGTTCAAACCAATAGTGTCTCAATTCAGATACTTCCATGTCGCACACTATGTACTTACTTTTGTAGTGTGTGAATCGACAGGGTCTCAAATCGTTGTGCACTTACCAGAAATGAGGATCTCAACTTCTTCTTCGTCGTCTTCTTTCCAAGTATGTGAGCAGAGACTGAATTTTATCCTGATGTGGGATCAGATCAGACCTGATCCAGGATTTTAGGAGCAGCAACATTATTCTTTACCAAACCCGCAATAAATCATCCTCTGTGGACCATGAATGTCCATAGGACGTTCTGACATTTCTCATTGAGGAATATTAATAAAACAAACCACATTGAACACACGAGGTCGTCTGTCTGTTAGTGGACAGAAAGTGTCCTTGACTCCGCTTCCCCTGGTTCCTTAGACAGGCCGAAGCATGATGCAGCAAAATGCTAACTACCCTGCGCTATACAGTGTGTGTGTGTGTGTGTGTGTGTGTGTGTGTGTGTGTGTGTGTGTGGGTGGGTGGATTATCAGGGCTTATTATGTCTGCTCAGCTCAGATCCTATATACACACCGACCAGCTTCACTGCAGCAGGGGGAGAAACAGGCTCATATAAACAGCCTGCAATGCTCCAACAGTGACTTGTAATGTGTGTGTGTGTGTGTGTGTGTGTGTGTGTGTGTGTGTGTGCATGTTAGAGATTAATCAGTGTTTTGTGTTCTGCAGCATTTGTGGGTTTCAAATATCCCCAGAAGAACAGAACCAGAAGGGTCTCAGATGTGTGTGTGTGTGTGTGTGTGTGTGTGTGTGTGTGTGTGTGTGTGTGTGTGTTAGATGCGTCGCTGAGCAGGACAGCAACAGTCCGGCTTCCAGGGCTGAGTTAACGCCCACAAACCAAAGACTCTGAACGCAGGTAAAATGGTCGTTGTGGTTTTTCACGACGACGTCGATGAATCAGAGTCTAGATTTTCTCATACTCTGCTCCGACCGTCTCCACATGTGACACGGACACCGTGACGCCTCCATGCTGTGTCTCTGTGGGTCTGAAGTTTGTGGTAGAGTCAACTTAGGAGGTTTTTGGTCTCAGATACATATTATTGATCAGACGGTCACGTTACCTGTGCTGAGGATGGGACAGGAAGCTCAGACGCAGCCGCTCTGTTGAGTGTCGGTTTATTGTTCTGACGAACTGATTAATAATGACTCTATAAATTGTCAGACATAGCAGGGGGATCCTCTCTGTCAGCTCAGATAAAGGATCATGAAGGAATGAGATGGTAGATACAAGTTTCCTCTGCAGGGGGTCTGAGCTCAGACGCAGAGACAACGAGGAGCTGCAGCTTCATGTCTAAAGCAGTTGGTTGAAGTGGTTCATCTGATCAGGACTTTTTTTCCAGTCGTGACAAACTGGTGATTGTATTTTTGTGATTTTCAAAGACAGTGTTGTATAGAAATGTAGTATAATACTTAATATAATATAATAACTTAATATAATACGTAATAATACTTCACTTCTGTACTTCAGAATGTTTTTTGAGTAGCTTTACTTTACTTGGATCGGTCAACTTCCTTTTTCTTTTAATGACAGTTTTCCTCTGATCCCTTTTCATTATTGAGTGACTAAATGTGGTGTTTTCACTCTGAGTCGACCTGTGACTGTTTAGACTATCAACACCATGTTTGAGGGTTGATGGAGGCTCCATCTTAAAGGTGGGTGATGGAGAAACTTCATTTGAATTCATTTCTTCAGACTCAAGACGATGAAGATTGTTGTAGGCTCCATTTTAAAGTGCTGGAAAACTTGTCATACTTAAGTACAGTAAATACTAGATACTTTAAGACTTTTACTTGATTATCATTCTAGTCACTGAACTTGAACTTCTGCCAAAGTCATTTTTTGGTCGAGTGTCTGTACTTCTACTCTAGCATCCATACTACTACTCTAGGGGACTTTCACATACTTTATACAAACACTGGTCAAGATGTTCGTGTCAGTGATGATTGTATAGTTGGGATCGATTTGGTCACAGATTTAGAGCTGGAGGTCGTCAGCATCACAATACAAGTGAAGACTGTGTTGACATTTGATGTGATCCAGGGGTGAATGAAGGAGGACTGAGTATTTGGTTGACGCCTCAGCAGGAACTGAAGAAGTGCAGTGGTTGAGGAAAGTCATTGTTCATTTCTCTGAAATCAGCAAAACCTCTAAACCTCTAAATGTCAAATTAGTTGCTCAGTTGAAACTGTAGTTGTTTTTCTGATGGTTTTGGTTTTTCACATGAAAACTCCACCAGGTCCCAAACACTTCATCATAACGGCAGCACAACGTCAAAATATTACTTCAGACATTCTTGGAAAATCCAGGTTGTGCAAAATGTTGTGTAAAATGTTAGTTTTGCAAAAACAAATTTAGCTGAACAGGTTGTATAACAAAGTAACAAGATGTCGCCTAAAAGACACGTTACAAAACCATCAGTTTCCACTCGGCAACAGAGCAAATTAACCAAAGTTGTCATCTGTTCAAAGCCGTCGTTATGCAAGTGCACCGGGCATCCAACATGGCCGCCCGAGGCCGTTACATCACCTGGACGCCCTTTAAAGCTGCAGATGGTCACTGCTGCCTGAATGTTTTCACTCCTCCTCACTTGAACAAACAGGTGTGAGCGTGGTTGAACCATCCAGACGCTGCTCCAGGATCAGATCCAAATACTGAACACAGGAAACTCAGGAACCCTGACGTCCCTCCAGTGTGACGTGCAGGACTCTGTGATATCTGGCACAGAGAGCTGATAAAGACGTGTGGGTGTAGCTACTGAACATTGTTCCTGTTTTGGAAATTAGAATCATAAATCACTTAATTTCAAAATACAGTTACACCAAAGACCCAGAGAGATTGGATGTGAGATTATGGTTTTGTTGAAATAATCAATCATATCCAATCAATCAATCAACCAAAACAGTGATTCCAGATCTCGTCAGGCAGCAGAACATTTTCCGTTCTCTCAGTGTTTTTACTCATCGTCAACTCTGCAGGAACAGGCGCTCTGACAAAGATAATTACCCCAGAGATTTGTGGTCATCATTCTGAATCTATTTTTTGTGGCTCGTCACCGTTAAAAACGGCTTCGCTTTCCCACCTGGAACGCGGCTGACTTGACTTTCTCAGCTCAGAAATAGACCCGAGAATCACGCACATCTATTGTACGGTCTGACACTTAGGTTATGCTGCATGTGATGGAGTGTGTGTGATAGAGAGTGTGTGTGTGTGATAGAGTGTGTGTGTGTGTAATTTAACTGGTAATTCCCCGCAGAGGTTTTTGTGAGAACAGTCTGTTGTACCTGTGACAGAAATATGACTGAATCAGGTTTCAGGTGAAATATTTCATGTTATGAAAATGTTTTCTTAACTGCCACCATTTATTTTACACATGGCCAAAAAGGAACAGGTCCAAGGCGAGTTTTCTGTTTTTTTGGGGTTTTTTTTCTTTGTCAGACTTGGATCCTGTAAATCTTCAGGTTTCAAACGTCGCAACGTTTCCAGACGTGTGACTCGTTGACCAGATGTCTGATTTATATGGTGATTATTACACAGACAGGTGGTTTCATCCAACTACCGACAATTGTGATCACGACTATTAACACAAATTCAGCCAATCACTGTGAATTCTGTGTGATCTTCTAATTTAGACTAATCGTTGTCGTTTCCAGTCAAACATTGATGACACGTCAGTGAATCACATCCTTGTTTCTTTTAGAAGATGCAGGAAACATGTGATATAAAAAAAAAACATCACTGCTAAGGACCAAGAGAAACAGTATCAGGAAACCTTGATCCTGAAACTTTATTTCAACAAGACGTCTAAAAACACCACAACTTTAATGCATTTTTTTTTTCTGTGAAATCAGACAAAAAAATACAAAATACAAACCACAGCTGTAACAAAATGGATGAAACGCGAATGTTAAAATGTGTTTAAAGTTGGTGTCACACATCAGTTTATCTCTTCAACACTAGATATGATTGATGATGATGATTAAGATTTTACAGCTGCTGATCTGAACGTAACAAGACTGAAGCTTTTGGTTCGACAGCAGATTGAACCGACCTGTAGCAGCTGTAACGCTGCTCGGTTAGTAAGTGTTTTCCTTCCTCTTTTTGTTTTTGTCTGCTGTGGCGTCACATGACTTTGTTAGATGTGTATTTTTATTTTTATATTTCTATTTTTATTTTGGTGAAACAGGAAACACGTTGACACTAAACTACTGTTTCCTGCACAGCTTCTCTCTTCACAACATCAGTAAAACTGGTGACGGCTGATTTTCCCTCCGTCTCCTGTTTGTTTTTGAAGCCTTCGTCTTTCTAATCATCCCTCCTCCTTCTCCTCCTCCTCTCCTTCATCCTGCTGTGGCCACATTCCTCCACATTTCCTCCTCCTCTCCTTCGTATTCGTCCTCCTGCTGTGCCCTCCTCTCCTCTCTGTTTGTCCTTCCTTTCATCTGCAGTCCTCGACGCCTCGTCCCTCTGCATCTTTTTTCCCTGCTCTTCGTTTAACCTCCTGCCATCCTCCTCCTTCTCACCCCCTCCTTTTTACTTCTCATCCTTCTCATCATTATCTAGTTTGCGAGCTTCAGGCTGGATCCTTTTCCTTCTTCTCTCCACATCCATCCACTCCACCTGCGCTACGTCCTTTTCCTCTCCTTGTTAAACCTGCACATCCTCCTCTTCTTCATCTCCACCTCCTCCTTTTCCTCATTGCGGCCGACGCCCCTTCGTCAGCACAAACACAAACGTGTTTTGAGGCTCAGCTTCGGCCTCGCTGTCGCCTCACTGTTCCCTGCAGCAGCGTGTGTGTGTGTGTGTGTGTGTGTGTGTGTGTGTGTGTGTGGTCGCTGACCCGCAGTGACTCGGCTGAACGTCCGTCCGTCCTGCAGGTTGTGTTTTTTGGCGACGGTGCAGTCGGTATTTATAGCAGCTGAGAATCAGTGACAGAACAACGGTCGAGACTTTTCTTTAAATTTAAACGACGACTTGTCGTCTCCGGTCACAGCTCAGCCTGAACACGACGGAAATAAAAGAGCGATGAGACATAACAAACATCCGTACATCACATCAGTGTCGCGCTCACAGTCTCTTTGTGTCTTTGAATTAACCTCATCACAGCTGTGGCACCTCGGCTCCATTTCTTTTGTGATGATGTAATCGATGGTTTTCCGTGAAGGAAGGCAGGAAATCTCAGGGTTTAGATGCAGTTGTGATATTTAATTAAAGAGGAGTTCATCCAGGCACCGCGCCAACCAGATCCACCACTGTTCAGACCAGATGGTGCTCGCTGAACGCCAGCTAATGCTAACGGGTGTGCTAACTAGCTGATGCTAAGCTAGTTCAGATTTTACCTGGTCGCCCTTTCACAAGTCAGGCTGATCAGAGGTCGCATCATATGACTCGTGTCCACAATAAGTTCGCTGACATCAGGAGAAACTCAACAAGGTCAAATATTTGCAGGTTTTTCAGATGTTAGATTGAAACTACTCACATCTTTGTCTTTTGCTTCTTTATGTTTTTGTGGTGCAGCTTCATCCTCCTTGTTTGTGCTTGTGACGCCGTTCATCCGTCTGCGCTCGCGTGACACCACCAATCATATCTCTTCAGATGCTTAATAAAACATGAACAAAGACTAATGGGGTTTTTTTGCAAATGGTTCTGTTCTGGTCTGAAGAGTCGGCACGTTGCGACGCCAGGTCGATAGTGGTGAATAATTAACAGAGTGGAAAATGATGGATGTTCAGATGTGAAATGCAACCACAGCATCTGTGGACGCTGTGACACTGTAGCTCAGATCTGCTGTCGCCTCCAGTCACAACGTCTGAGTCAGAACCAGGAACTTTTGTTCCTACGATTCCTAGAGATGAAGCTTTGGATAAAACCATCACATCATGTCGGTCGACCTCTGCCTCGTTCTGTTGGTTTGTTTGTGGAGATTTATCAGCTCCTGCTGGAGTTTAACTAGACCATGTTAGATTTCTCTCAATTATGTAGGATCAAACTTAATCGTCTCCGCTGCTGAACACATATAATTATCTCATTTTATTCATTAATGAAACATTTAAATTTGGTTTGTTTCTATTTGAGCCCTCTTCTCAAATCGTTCAATATTAAAACAATATGTAAATATTTTAAACTTTAGGACCATAAACATTTCAGGCTTGTTTCACTTTAATCATCACAACGTTACAGTGATGTGAACGATGTTTTACAGACTCTGAGAGGTGTCGTGACTCTCGATCCGTTGAAGATTTATTTATTTATCTTCGGCAGGTTTGTTATAAAATGATGTAAAATTAAACATAACATGTGCACAGCACTTTTGTCCTGCAGAGATGGAAATTCATTTAACACACACACACACACACACATGCTGTCACCTGAGCAGAGGGCGGTGGTGGCTCAGACCCGGGGGTGGGACTTGCAGCCTCACGGCTGTCGTTAAGATTAATGACATGGATTTAATAGTGTTATGATATTGATTCTTTCTTTCGGTTACTACCTCCTAATGAATGAATGGACATAAATGAGATCAATGTCATGTGATAAGACAAGATGAACTCTCGAGATCCCTGAGGGGAAATGAAATTATGACGGCAGCAAAGAGCAGAGAGCAGGTAGAGGAAGGTGCTCGGAGCCGGAAATGAAAAATAAAACACGACGATAAACAAATTAAAGTGTTTGATGATTAGACGGATTAGACATGTGACACAAACCCTTACAGTGATTTACACTGACATTCGCTCTAAGTTCATCCATCTCTGGTTTTTATTTATTCGACGTGTATCAGTTTGTCAACGTAGTTTCTAGTTCTGCTGGTGATCTGGATCCACATCTGTGGTCCTGATGAAGCATCTCCTCCTCAGGAGGCCCTGCGAGGTCTGGACTCTGGAGTCAGCCTGATCATGGACTTGTGTCTCTGTGTTGTTGAAGTGTAGTTTTGTGCAGTTTTGCTGCGACAGAGGAAGAAAAAGAAAAGTTAATGGTGCGTCACAGATGGTTTCTGTGATTTTGACTCTGGGTCTCCTCTCCTTCTGTTTAAGCAGATTAACTGAGCCCCCGCTGTTCGTGACGACTCCAGATGAATCTGAATTTTACATAACAGTTTCCTGTTGTCACCAGGTCTTCAGTCTTATTAGATACAAGTCAACCCTCTGGATCTTGTTGTTTCACATGTATCTGTTGGTTAGTTTGCTTCTTTTTTTGTCATTTGAATCACTTATTGTCCTTTTCCACCAGCATCTACTGGTCTCTACTCAGTCTCTAGTGTTTCCACTTGGTTCTAGTTCCTGGTTCCAGCTACTGTTTTAGTTCCTACTCTGTCGAGGAACCAATGGAGCTGAGTCAGTACTAAAACAGACTCCAGCCACTGATTGGTCAGAGTCAACAAAATGATCAAGCTCCATTTTTAAACAGGACAAGAGTGATAGCCATCGTCGTAGCTACCTGGTCGTAAGCTAACCCAGCAACAAGTACAGCATCTCCTCCATGTCCATTAATGTTTACTGATGTTTTAGTGTTGTGACATCGCAGCAGTTTGACTCCACTCACCACATTCACGTGGAGGAGGAACCAAACTGTGATGGAAACAACGTGTCTGCTACCAGACTGAGTAGAGTTGAGCTAAAAACAGTTTACTGGTCAAGAGGTGGACCGGTCTTGGTGAGACGTGTAGGAGTATTTGAATTCTTTTACATGGCAAATGTATTTTTGACAGTAAATGTTTGGTCCTGTTGTAGTATCCTTCAGTGGATGTTTTATCATTTACTTGATGATACTGTTTCTTTAATTCATATGTAATAAGTAGCTGTGCAACATGTTTGAAAATAACAACTTTTCTTCTCATTAAGTCCATGATATTGATTTTAGCCACACTGTAGAGCTCTAAGCTGCTGCAAAGGTTACTCCAGTAAATAAATGTGATGGCTTCGGGGGGGGTTCAGTGTCGCTTTGCAGCATCTATGAAATCCTTCATTTATTTACCCTGCAGCAGGTACAGCTGCATCAGTCTCTCAGAGAAGAAATCCATCACCATCGCGTCTGCAGAGATGCTGTGTCAACATATTTCCAGGCCTCAGTGAAAGGCCCTGAATGCTGATGAGAGTCGACTCTGTGAGAAGGAGTTTGGAGTTTTATCTGCACAGTAAACGGAGGAAGGACGTGGTTCTTGGTTAAACCAACAGGCAGTGATGGTTTATTTAGCCGTGTTTGTTTTCAGCTCCTCTCTCTTCTCTGTAACAATAAAATGTTAATGCTTTGTTTGCTGATAGTAAAACTGCTGAGGAAAAGATAACAGATTATTACATGGGAATTAAAAAGTGTGTGTGTGTGTGTGTGTGTGTGTGTGTGTGTGTGTGTGTGTGTGTGTGAGTTTACATAACGTGCTATTCTCCAGACTGACAGTTGGTTCTTTGACAATAGAAACAGCAGTTGATGGAGAAAAAAAAACCTCCCAACGACATCAAGGTCCAATCTGAACGTCTCCATTTCCCTGAAAACGACACAGTGTTGATGTTCAACAGCTGTTTAATGGAGCTTGTGTTGAGATTGCACTGATAGTTGAGTTGAATCAGAGTCAAACTGTTAATTGAAGGATGTAATTTGTCTACATTTTACCTTTAAAAAAAAAAGTCCATCTAAATAACCGTATAAACTCTCAGTGATCAGAATAAACCTTTAGCTGAGCCTGTCACAGCAGGAACACGCTGAAAGCTAAGTCTTTATTTTTATAGTCTACAACCATTTTCATTAAAAAAAGAAGATGTGATCTTTCTGCTGCATTAACTTCAGCTGTTTGACACCCAGGGGAGCGACACGGCAGGTACTTTCAACTTCACCATATATGGTTTTAAAAAAAAAAAAAAAAACTGTCATCCAGAGGATCAGAGCGGCAATGCAGGAGAAAAAATATAGGTTGGATGTAAAATACATCACAGGTACAGTGTGATCCTACTTCTGCTGAGAGTAAAGGAATAATCCTCAAAGGTTGTTGTTGTTGGAAAGAAGCGCTGTCCATCGCCCAACCAGTCGGCCAGATAAAGACCACCACTTAAAAAATCACCACTTAAAAAACACTAGTCATTAAATATACATTAGAGATATTAAAGTGGCTTTTTTACACAGTCAGCTGTCCCACCATGGAGGAACCTAGTTATATATTTATTGATCCCTATAGAAACCACAGTGAAATCAATCTTCTAATGGGCAAAAATTTTAAAATTAAGTAAAATTGTCTTTTTCAACTGTGAATATTTTCTTGTTTCCCACCGTGTGATGGATCATAATCACAGGACTTTGATGCTCCAATAAATCTACCTTCTTTTCTCAAGACGTGAAGGCTACAACAGTTGGATCCTTCACAGTCTAATATCCCATGAGTCACTGCAGCAGCAGGTGATGTTTGTGACGTGGATGTGCATGTAACATGTAGCGTGTTCTCTGTAGGAGAGACCATCTCAATGAAGGACCGATGATTTGGTGGTGGCTGACGTAGACCAGGTTCTCTGGAGGACGCAACCCTTGAATTGTGACACAACCATTGATCAAATCTTTGGACTTGTTCTGACCCAGATCCCGGTCTCAGAAAAGCCTCTGATGCTCCTGAAATGCTGGATCAGGTCTCAGTAATTATCTGATTTATCAAAAACACGAAACAGAGATTTTGGTGTTAAAGCGACAGGCTTTATATTCATGGCAACCATACGTAACATTCAGAAAAAACAGATACTACACAAAAAGACTGTGATATAATCACTTGGCCAGATCACCCTATACTGGACAGTCCCTCAGCAGCCACAACAATGACAGAGACCCTTTTAAAATGTGAGTAAACCTGGGGTTTGCTTTGACACCAACAGTATGGTGCAGGTTGCTGCAGGAACAACAAGTTATAAGGAAGGAAGTCAGGTGTATGGCGTTTGAGTGCTTGAGCTTGTTTTTATGTTTACATTTTTCACTAACCAACAAACTAACACATCGGTTAGTTAATCTGACATAATATGGCGCCACTTACCTCACCCTCAGGCTGCAAGACCTGTCTGCCTCACAGCAAAGATCGCCGATCTGGAGCAGAGAATCAACCATCTTTTCATAACAAGGAACATCCTCTTTCTAAATGCAGTCACCCATCGCTTCCCTGGTGCCACAGTCTCCACTATTCATGGGAAAGTCTTGGACCTCCCGCCCGCACTTCCTCCTTCCATCGTGAGAATTGTAATCCACATCAGGACAAATGACACCTCTCGACACCTCTTTGGGCATGTAGAGAGACTGGGAGGAGAGTGGGGGAAAAACACGCAGGAAAAGTCAAACCGGCGAACAACTGCATGGCTTATACGCCAAAGTGGTGCGCCTTAGCCACTCGGCCATCCAGGTGCCTCAATGTATTCTTTTTAATGTGTCTTAACACTGATCATACACTTAGGAAACATGTTATATGTTCACATATGTTAAATGACCTGACTGCTGTGAAATTTGCCTGTTTATAACAACTTTTTTGGTGAGCTTTTTGGTGATGAAAGTGACGTAAACTCTCTAGTTCTCACTTTTAACTCACATTGCTCAGTTATTTTAGATGACATCATTCCCCTAAAATCTTGCACTGCCACTACTGCTAATTCTTTCCCCTGATTTAACAATGACATTCGCTGCTTTAGATGCTAATTTCATTGTGTAGAGCGCCTGTGGAAGTCCACCAAGCTTCAGCTCCACCGTATCTATTTTAAAGACCTTGGTCTTTAAAAGCTCCTTGGTCAAAGCTGCCAGGGCCTCTTTTTAATTTCAGGCCCATTTTCAAGTTGCCTTTTATTTCAAAGATTTTAGAAAAAGTTGTCACCAACCAACTAGTCCTCATCCTGAATAAGCATAACGTCATGGACAAATTTCAATCTGGTTTACCATTAGAAACATTCTACTGAGACAGCACTTCTTAGAGTGTTTGATAATCATGATGGCCTCTGACACTGGCAGATGTACTGTTTTAGTGCTGCTTGACCTTAGCGCTGCCTTCGATACTGTTGAACACTTCATCCTGTTAAGACAGGCTTCATAGTTATTTTGGCATCTCAGGTAGCGCCCTCGACTGGTTTGTCTCCTACCTCGCCAACAGATGTTTCTCCGTAGCAGTGGGTCCTTTTATGTCTGAGTCTGTCCCAGTAACTTGTGGGATGCCTCAGGGCTCAGTTCTGGGTCCTATCTTATTTACTTTGTATATGCTTCCTCTTGGCAACATTATAAGCAGTTTTAATGGTATCTCCTATCACATGTATGCAGATGATATTCAGCTGTATTTTTTTTAACTCTGATATGACCAATTCCCTGAATGTGTTACATGACTGCTTGCTTGCAATTAACAACTGGATGGCCAACAATTTCCTCCAACTTAATGCTGCCAAGACCAAAGTCCTGATTGTTGCCCCTGACGGTACTGCTTCTGAGGTGGCCAGCCATATGGGATCTTTGGACAAAAATATCCACTCTAAGTTACTTTTGACAAGGCTATGCACTTTGATAAAGATATCCAGGAGATGACCCATAGGCCTCTGTGCTTTTTCCATCTCAGGAATATTTCAAAACTTAGATCTGTTGTGTCATAGACTGAACTGGAAATGATCATCCATGCCTTTGTGTCATTGTGTGCAAGCAAAACCTCAGTCGAGTCCCTCCAAATAGTGCAGAATGCTGCTGCCAGACTGTTAACAAAATCAACCAAAAACTTCCACATCAGCTCCATCCTGGCCTCCCTACACTGGCTTTCCGTCAGCTACAAGATCCAGTTAAAAATCCTTATTCTCATCTACAGAGCCTTGCATGGTCAGGCACCTCAGTTTTTATCTGACCTACTACATAAATATGCTCCTCCAAGATTACTCAGGTCTGCCAACTTGGATCAGCTCGTAGTTCTGCGCATGAGGTTAAGAACAAGAGGTGACAGAGCATTTGAATCTGCCGCACCCAGACAATGGAACACTCTACAGCATAATCTGAGAGCTGCAGAATCCATTGTGTGCTTTAAGAAGCTTTTAAAAACCTACCTGTTTAGGTAGGCTTTCCCAGAGTGTTCCCCATGATTTGTTTGTTTTTGATATTATTGGAAAGCATGTATTTTTCTCTGGACTAGACTGTATTAAAAACATGTTAATTGACTGAGAACTGATCAGTTCATCATTCACTCTGACTGACGTTGGGTGTAGATAATGTTGGCTAGCTCGTAAGCTAATGTCCTGATATTTAGCCAAAGATGATGAACAAATACCTCCATCCATTTTCATATCAGCAGGTTAACCAGGTGTCCTTCTGCTTAGAGACACTGTCCAGCTCCTCCTGGTGTTTCCAGACTTATGAGATATATAATCTCTGTTGTGTTCTGGCTCAACCCGAGGTGGACGTGGTTGTAATGGTTGGGTTCAGGCATCTGATCAACGTCTTGGGTGACTCCCAAAGATTTTCCAGCCATGTCCAACTGATACTTTTTGTTTTCTGTGTTCAACATACTGAAGGTGTCTTGAGATTTTATCAAATTGGCTTCCTGGATCATGACAAACAAGAACTCTGTTACCTTCTTCTATCCTCATGAATTTGCAGCAATGTAGTTACATCTGGCATCTTTCATCTGACCAATCACAGCCATCTGTCTCATCTCATTAACTCCTTTACCCAACTCTGCAGGCTGGGATAAGGGCAGATCTCATATATGACTAATCAGATTATTTGTCTCATCGTATTTGATTTTTAGACGTGAGCATTACGTTCATGTGGTTCAACCGCTGTAAATGCTGCCCAGCTTCATTTGACCCATCACATCTGATGAAGAGAGACAAATCAGAGAATAAACATGGTGAGAAAAAAGTTTTTGAGGCTTCAGGCAGATTCAGAATTTATGAATCAGTTGTTGGCTCCACATGTGGCCATTGATCAATAGCTCCAGAGGTGTTTGTTGCAGCTGCGGTTCAGGTGAAAACCATGACCTGGATGTGAAACAGACTGAACCAGGATCAGTTGATGTCAGCACCAATCAAATCACACCTTTGCTTTCCTTTCTAAACAGCGTGTTGAGCCTCTGGCGCTCCAACAATTTACTGATAGATGGAATGGATTAGAGCAGGCTGAGAGAAGGAAGGGGCACACGCAAAACCACACAAGACTAAAACACACCTCAAATTAGATCAGCTGGAGAGGAGACAACATGTTTGTTCAACCTGTGTTCTCTTTATCCGCTCGGTAGAGATCCATCAGCCAGCAGAGGAGGAAACATGACACTCAGACTCTTCAGACAGATCAGGTCTGTGCCTTTCAGACCCAACTTGAGTGTCTACATTCAGACTTGATAGTAAAGACACAGATTATAGGTCCTATTTGTAAGAAGCAGCAGCTCAGAAGACATATTATAACCTTGTATCTTGTAAACACAATGGCTGAAGCTCTTGGTGAGAGACCACCACCACCTGCTACCAACACATATATTGTATACAGAGAATAAAAAGGAACCTGATGGACAAGTTTTCCACCAGATTTAACCCCAAAGGAAAAGATGTTATTATTATAGATGAGATGAGAATTTTATATGTGAAGTACTTACCAGTCACAACATGTCAAGTGGGTTTAATTTATCTGGAAATGTTTTTAGGGTACATGCTGCTGTTTCAGCTTAGTAACTGGACTGAATGAGTTGATGACATGATGACTTAGTCAAGAGTAATTTGTCCATCGTCACAGTCGCCAGAAGCCAACGTCTGTCATGATGATCACAGACATTTGTCACATATTGGTTGGTCAGAGTTTTTCTGTGTGATTGACTTGGCGTTTGTGGCCATTTTGTTGTTGTTATTTTTGGGGATGCACCAATACATCAATCACTCATCACTCTTGTTGACTTTAGTGGATAAATGAGGCTAAATTCTCTGATGTCAGTGTCCAATGATCTGGTAATTTGCAGTCTACACAGATAGAAACGTCTGCACATGGCTTTATCAGTATTCATCCAAAGTATTCATTCATTCATTCATTCGTCATAATGTAGGAAGGTAAAGGTAATGTGTTTTCAAAGTGACGTGACATCAAAGAGACAAATACATTGATTTAAGAATCTGGACAACAGGATATATGCTCATTCTAAGACAGTTTGATGAGTTTCTTAGTTTCTCTGTGGAATAGATAATCACCCCAAAGAAAAATGGGTTTTGGTCCAGATTTTTTCAAATGGTTACTGTCGTCGCTGGTTACAGTTTCATGGATGTTGGAGGCTGATGGACCTGAACTTGATTACAACCTTGTAAATCTCTGGTTGGTCAGTCGTTGTCTATTCAGAGACTTGAATGAGCAAAGTACCAGAATCACTAACTAACTTTCAAGGCTGATGTGAGGCAGCAGCGTTTCAGTCAGTGGAGTCTGGTGTCTATTAACAGCTCTGTCTCTGTAAGAATCCTATCATAATGTTGTCACATGCTGCAGCAGCTGTTTAGTGGCTGATGGATAAACTGTTAGTCGTGGACCCATGCAAAGATTTTCGTTCTTATTAATCACACACGAGACCATCTGCAAGAGAGAACGAGGCAAAAGAAGAGCGAGAGAGAGCGAGGTGGTGATGACACACATGTACTGTGGTCGCTGAGGAAGCAGCTCCACGCCTCAGGGTTTGATGCCATTTGGTGCCTGTTTGGACAACAAGTCTCACACACACACACACACACACACACACACACACACAGAAATCCACACAGCAACACATCGGTACAGCAACACAAACCTTTCACACACATTCTCTCTCTCTCTCTCCCTCTCTGGTGAAACAAGGCCTGAGCGAACTGTGTCTCACTAACACACATTTCCCAGAGTCCCCGTTGTGTGCTAATGTAGAGCGCTGCGAGCCTACGGGGCACTGGACCAGGCCGGTGGTTGCTGGTTCCAATCCCCAAGACAATCTGGCCCTTAGAAACGTGAACGGGAACTCCCTCCCCTGACTGAGCCATTCACACTGGGTTTCAGACCACGACAGACCGAGGCGACACTTTTACAGCTAATTATTTGAGATTTAACAGACGAGATGTAATGGGCAGTGTTTTTTAGCTGTGGGCAGAGCCAGGCTAGCTCATGTCCTCTGTTTCTATAATTTATGCTAAGCTAAGTTAATCGGCTAGTGGTCAAAGGTTTTATTTTTTCTTGTGAAAAATATGGGGGAATTTCTTCAAATTTGGCACAAACGTCGACTCAGATTCAAAGTTGAAGTTGACAGATTTTGGTGGTCAAAGGTCAAAGGTGAGGGATACGTTCCTCAGCCATAGAGTTGGTTTGGTTTCATTCAGCAGTACTGACAGATTATTAGGGTGAACAACCAACCAGACAGATGTCAGAGTGGACAATAAATAAATATAAATAAATAAATCAAATTTGATCAAACTTTATCATCTCGGTGATGGACAGTGATTAGAGCAATCGCTAACAGTCCAACGTCCAGACTAATTTGAGACTTGTTTTGTAGAAACATGTAGTTGTGGTTGTAAATGAAACTTTTGGACTAAACTCGGCTCCCCTGAGGACGTTAATGGGACTGTCAGTGAGAGAGAGAGAACTTCAAGTCGTTAACAGCTGTTGAGTTTTGCTCAGCACATATGTCCAACTGCCACTTCACTACTTCACCTACTTTCCTGGCCTAGATTTGGACTTGATGCCTGCTGATGACTGGGTCTAACATTTAGTCTCCACCAACAACTGATGGAAACTATCACATCGGACTCTCGAGTCTGTCAGTCGTGTCTGGACTCTCTGAGCTCCAACGGTTAGACGAGTGGAGCTGTAAGAAATGTTTTGTTGTGATGGAGTCACTGCTGCAACTGTTTCCTGTTGAAGCTGTCTGTTGTGCTCATGTTATGTGTCATGGTGTAGCATGGGTAGCATCAGACTTTTAATCTGAGGGTCCAGGGTTCAAGTCCCTGTTCAGGCAGTACTGATTATGTTTATACCTATGACTTGCGTTTTCACTGCGGGAACCGCTGGCACACTGGTAAATTTACAGAAACTCAGCCGTTGACGTGTCTCTGCCAGAGGGACAATTCCTGTGAGGCAAAACTCAGGAACCTTTTCAGGGGAGAAAAAGAGTACCTATTCCTGGACAGGGACTCTGTTCGGCCCCGAGAAGTTCTTGGGCGGAGCTTTAGGTTGACTCGGTAGTGACTGGTTGTTACTCAAGATTGTTGATTGTTGTTACATGATGCAGTGAACAAAGAAGCACCATTTTTAAATCCCAGTGGCAGAAACGTATCAATAAATAGTTTCTATAAATAGAATTGATGAAGTAAACAAAGCGACACAGTCGAAACGTCACAAAATGATCACAGGGTTTCACCTTTAATGATCGCCACAGAATCAACACTGTCCACTGCAATTTTTTTTTTCAACGTGAAATGCAACGTTAAAAACAGACACCTCGTAGCTCTCTCACACACACATCACACAGACT